>JAJIYU010020972.1:0-10203 GCA_030144865.1 Tinospora cordifolia | reverse complement strand
GAAGTTGAGAATTTTTCAACTTGAAAAATTTTCCTTATCTCCAAGTCTCATCCTCAAAATTAAAAGAAAAAAAATTTAAAAGAGAAAAGACTCACAAAAAGGGGGACTCGTCATATTCCCATTCGCTTCTTCTTCTTCAATCTCTTCTTGAATGTCACTCTTTCTTCCTCCTTCCCATCTTTCCACCTTCATATGCCATTAGAGAACCTTCCAAACATTTACAATCAAAGAAAAGATCAAACTATAAGAAGAGTTATAATAATCTAGGTTGAAGAAAACACACCTATGATTGCGGTGACACACGGAGGTGTTTGTAGTATTAAAAAAAAAAGGAAAAGGAAAGAAAGTGGGATTCACCTCTTCATCTCGAAAAGGCTTCTCTAACCATTGGTAGGTTGTGTTTCTACTTCTTTTTATCCAATTATTAAAGTAGGAATCATATTAACTTGTAAATATGAAGGTGCAAATTTGTGGGTAGTGACATGAACTTGAAGGGGCGAGGATTAAGCAAACATCATGGTATAAACTCTTTTTCTCTTCTAAAAATCTTTCATTGTTATGTATTATAATTGAAATAAAGTATTTCCCATGGCCAACCATGAGAGTGCTCCAACAAGCATGAAAAACGTATGGTAGATGTACACTTGTGCTCACACATAAGTGATATGTTTGAGTGCATTTGCATGACCATGATAGGAGACTTTTTAGAACACTTTAAGCCGCTGATATTAGTCCCATGTCAGTAGGCATTAATCACCTTTAGGACTATCTTAGAGCATGATTAAGAATGCCCTAAGTCCATGTAGGTAAACCTTACACATACATAGGTTTTCATGTATGAAAATCCCTCAAAATAACCCAATAAATGGACTGATTTGTAGTGACCCAAAAGCTGATATAAATCAGTCACTTTCCAGCCCTTGAAGTGGCTGATTTGGTCTTACAAAATACCCCTTGAACACACACTCGAATTGCAATGAACCTTAGTTCAAACTATGGCTTTATGAAATGTATAAAAGGCCACTTGTAGAAGTTGAAAATTTATACTTCAATTCTAGGAATGAAAACCATCAAGAAACACACTCACACTTTTTAGAAATGAGGCCAAGGTAATGAGAAAAGGGGAACATTAGACCAAGGTAATGAGAAAAGGGAAACATTAGATAGAAACTTAAAAGAAAATATCAATTCACAACATCATGCGCACAAAGCACACTTAAACTTAGCTAAAAAATCAGCGGCTTCGAAAATGAGTTCAAATCTGGTTTTCGGTAGTTCTAAGAGTCAAATGAGCTATGAATAAGTCCAATAAGTCAGTTCTCTCAATAGGCACAAAGGGGTGCAATTTTAGAATTAAAAGAATGAGTACCCGCCTACTGGTTGAGTTGCAAGTTGACTCGCTATATCAGTGGGTCTTTGGGATCTTAAATATGATAAAACTTTGCAAAGTTAATCAAGAAACATGAAATCAAAAATATTCTAAAATAATCAAAAAGAACATAAGATCAAAATATCTCTTTAGGATATGTACCAAGAAAATTAGTATGAGAAAACGTGAGAACAAAAGATTGATAATGAATCAATCATATAAAACTGATAATGGATCAATTAATAACACTTAAATGACACCCTAATTCAAGTAGGTATGGCTAGGGTGAACATTAGTTTACATGATTTAAAAAGGGTATTGAACTCGGTGCAATAAGGGTCCAAATAATGTGAAATGAGGATTAGGGGTTAGTTCAACTTTGAATAAAATCTAATAGGAAATGTTTATAGGTTGATTTAATCTTGTGAGAAGTTTGAGGAGAGTGTAGGAGCACTCTTGGAATCAATTTTAGGTGAAGATGATACCCTATCTTTAATTTATTATTAAATAATCATGATTACATGAACTAACTTTCTTTCAATAATGGAATGTCTATGGCGACATGTTTGTGTGTAGGTGATTGTCTATTGAATCAATCCATGATTAATTGTCAATTATTTAACATGTCCATGGTTTGTTATGTTAAAATGATCTTACGTGAAATTATGAAATCATGACTGTCTATTTGCAAGTGTTAATCTAGTTGATTGAGTATGATAAGAATTGCATGATATGAAAATGGTATACATTGTGATATTATAAGAAACACATTCAATTAAGATAAGAACACACATTCTGGGGTGATGACCCACTTGGATATCACCGGTGGACCCTAAAGAGACGATAGTTTTGGTTAACAAATTGGATTACCCAAAAAAAATCCTCTAGACACTAGTTACAATGTGACATTTATGTGATGACTTGATGTAAGATTCAGTAACTTCTAAATTTTGATATATGATATAAGATATATGTACGAAATGCGTGATACACTTGATGATAAAGGGTCACCTAGTGATACCCTTCCTACCTAAGAGAAAAACCTCAAAATAAACAGATTTGTTGAAAAACCTAATTTTTAGAAGCGTGTGATTGTTTGTCTATTTATGTTTATTTAATAATAGTTTAAGGATTATAATGGATCTACTAGGCTCTTTAAGCTCACTCAACTTCCTTTCTTTTTCAAGGATAGAAGATTATTAGACAAGTTTATGCTCGGTTAGCCTCATTTTAATTTTGATGAATGGTATCCTGACCATCAATGAACATTGATATTAGGCCCATTGGACATAATTCCTTACTATTTGTTTCTCTTATGAATACTTGAACTAGATAGGTGATGTTTGGCTAATGGGACCTATTGATTTAATTGTTTAATGTTTTGCCAATGGGCGTAGACAAGTTTAATTAATTTTGTCGTTTAAATATTTGAATCTTTTCGATTATTATCCTTTTGATTTTGTTGGTATGGTACACTATCTTGAATAATGTTAATAGTTTATAAAATTTATAGTATGTGTGTTGATGTAAAGTGATACTCCTAAGTTAAATATTTAAAAAAAACAAAAAGAGAGATAGAGAGTGTGTTCAAATTTTACAAATATGTTTGAAAATAAAAAATTTTCAAAATTATTCTTGAATTTTTGTTTTAAAAAAATTAATTATTTTAATTTTATTTATTTATATTCATTACATTATTTACTTATTTTTTAAAATAAAAATAATTAAAAAAAAAGGGTATGTTACATTATATCTTTTGAAAACCTTTAGATTATTATTCTTCTTTTTATGGGCAAATCGAGTTTCAACCCTAGGATAGGGCCAAAGTGCGACCAACCCATGCTCCCAATTTTTGAGGGCTAATCGCACGTGTCTTTCTATACATATACATAATGTACAGTTTACCTAGTATCTTTTGTTGTATAATTTTATATTGATATCTTTTTTATATATAATTTATCTGTAGCAACTTTTAGAAAACATATATTTGAGTCATACGTACATAATATTCATCATATGTTTATTCAATTATAATTTTTATATACAATATAGTGTGTATATATATATATATATATTTTAATCTTAATTTAACTGATTTATTTATTTTTAACGGAATTGATGTTAGTCTCAAGTATTTTACCGAAAATTTTGCATAGGAAAATTAATTATTTAATTATATAATCATGATTAATATTTCTTAAAGCCATTTTAAAACTTCTACATTTTTTTTTACTTATTGTTTTGCCTAATCATGCTTGCAACTTCTCTTTGTTCGGTATTGTATACCAATCATATATTTTTGTTATATTTTTTTTAAATAATTTTCTATTATAAGTTAATCACTTTTCTTATTGTTAAAAAGAATTCTATATTTCATTTTTTTTTATTTTATATTTTATTTAAATAAAATAATTTTATTAATAAGTATAAAGTTAAAATTGTTAGAATTGTAGACTTATTTGTTTCTTAAACTTTCTACTATTTAATATTTGTATAAAACTTAAAATAATTTACTTATAATATTTATATTTTAATATATAAAAGGACTTAATTCAAAATAAAAAGGATCTGTGGAATATATTCCGCAGCCCCAAATAATTAGATCGGCCATGGCAGAACTCCTTCCCTAGGTTGAACCTCTTTGAGCTTACTTTCTCTAAACTTTTATAAATTTATAATGTCAGAACTCCTTCCCTAGGTTGAAAGGCAGCACAACCAACATAATGACTTAACGAACTCACTCATCAAGTCAAGTTCATTCAATTACTGTTAAGTCTTTCTAACTATAATCTGTTAGTTGCATTTATATATATATCTATATATGCATGGGTTTAGATAGAAAATAAAATATATTTATTTATAATTAGGTATGTAAGCATTGAGGATCATTCCATGCTAATTACATGTTTTGAGAATTTCAATATGATTGTTATGCTCTTCTCTCTATGATTTAATGTCAGGGAAAGGATCTTAATGGTTTATGCAAGTTCAAGTTGAATAGTAATAAGTACGCTGAAAAAAAACGATGAAAAAAATGTTCAAGTTAATGGATTTCAACTTACCACTATGGTAGAACAAACTATTACGACAATAATACGAGCATGAACAAGAGGATGGACAGGCAAATCGCTACCGTGGATCAATACCGAGGTATCCAAAACATGGTGCAATTCAGAAAGAGCATTGTCGCGATAACTAGAGAAGAAACACTGTTGAAGGATGATTACAGCAATAACACAGGGATTCGCCAATTTTTGTGATTTTTGCGAGTTTTTGATTATTGACACTACCATGGTAAATTATCGTGGTAGTGCAATTAAATTACAATTTTAGGTTTTGTAACTCATGTTTTAGATGTTTCTAAGTGACCTATATAAATAGGGACACATTATTAGGGTTAAAAAAATTAATCGATTCATTGTTGTCGACGGCCATAAGTGAAGAGAAAGCGATGAACGGAGAAGAAGACAAAAAACAAGATCAACCCTTAAGTATGATCTTTTATTTGTTTAATTTTTTTTTTTTTTTTTGTGTTTTAAACTCTATGTGATGTCTGACTAATTTTTTTTAATTTTTAGGATGTAAATTGGATTATAGGAACCTTTAATTCTGATTTTTTATCAATCCATTCTGAGGTTTGTTTTATATTTTTTTGGGTTTAATGCTTTTTATCTATTGGTCATATATAGATTGAAATTAGGTCATTAAACTAACTAGGGAGAGAGATTTAACAGTTGGATAATCGAAATATAGACCTAGAACAATCAATTGACCAGGAGGTTGTTGATTTTATAAGAGGCTACATAAGAATTAGAATTTTAATGCATTAATTTGTTAATTGTACACCTCAGGAGGGAGTATTAGGGAACAAGACTAATAGGCATTAAGACACCTCAGGAGAGGGTCTTAAGGACAAGTGCTATAACATACAAAATTATGAATTAAATTAATTGAAGTAAGAAGTAAAGGGGATCACATGATGATTTACAATCCTAAAAAATGATTAATACATTTTCAAAACCAATATTCATTGCTTTTGATTTAATGTAGTTTCCAACATTCAAATCTCATTTTAAGCCTTAATAAAATTGATACTGAAGTTAGGTAGGGATTTGAGATTATTATCCCATATATCGCTCCATGAGGACGACACTTCAATTTCTTACTATATATTACTATTACGATCATGTACACTTGTATTGATCACCAACAAAATCTCAAGTGACATTAGAGTAATTTTAAGAATTCATTAAGTGACATACAAGAGCAAACAAAATATTATAGAAGTTTCTACTACATATTACATATTGTCTTGTTGCAAAAAGATACAATTTGACCATTAATTACATATACACAACTAACTAACCTATAACAAAATTAAAAAAAGGTAAGGGGACCACTAAGGAAACTAGATAGTCATGACGTTTTTTTCCTTTTTCAGCCTTTGATAGACTTGAAATAACGAGCCCAAATTGCAACAAAGGCTCAGTGAGTAGTAAGTCTAACATCTTACTTATAACCACCATCTCAAAAATAGTGCATGTATACTTGAATGGTAATAATGAAGTAGTGCATGAGAACAAGGCATGTAGAGAAGATAATTATAGACAATGCAATAGTTAAAAGAATAACAATTTTGAATATTCGCTAGTTGAAAACTATATCTGGATTAGGGTTCCAAATTATTAAATTTAACCTTGTGGTCATTGCTTGAGTGGGTCATGAGTTAGGCATACCAACCACTCAAGTGGGTTATGAGCTATATGTATTCTTCAAATACTCCAACCACACGCTCAACCTTTGAATGTTGTCACTCAAGTAGGTTAGAAGCTAGGTGCACTAATCATATGTGTAACACCCCACCTCCCCGAGAGTTTCAATTGGATTTATCCACAAGACAGGTCAAGCTGGTGTTATATTACAAGTACGCAACTTGCCTTTCTAATTCGTTTATCTTAATTCTTATTGAACATTATAAGCACACAACCTAATTTATTTAATTTAATTTAATGAGACAACACAAAGAGATAAAGAACAATTTTTTTATTCATTATTTGAATTAAATAAGATAGGTACATAACTTAAATTTAATCAATTAAAATGAAAGAGAGTACACAACTCTATAATAGAAACTATTTCAACGGAAGTCTAACTTATTCAAAACTTGGGCAATATGCCCTTATATTAGAAATAAAAATAGAAACTTTCTAAAAAATAAATTATCTAAATCCTTAGTAAGCTTCATCATATAATTCAATTTCCTGAAAAGATAAAAGAGGAAGGGTGAGCACATGACCCAGTAGATCATTTTAAAAACAACCAAGTTACTAATTCAAACTAATAACATATTCAAATTCAAACACTTGCATACATTAGATATTTCAAACATTTTCTTATTTCTAATTGTATGTTAGACTGAAAGGGGGTCCAATCCCTTGATATTCTTATCAAAATACCTCTCCTTGAGTAAAAAAGATAATTTTTTATGTCTCATTCAATTGGATTTAGGGTCCCTTGGTTGTATTCTAAGTATTTTGTGCTACACCCATATACACATAATATATGCAACTCATATACAAATTGTATATGTAAAGAACAACCATAGTATCCCTTTGAATCACTATGATAGTATGTGGTTCTTAATATCAAAGTCTTTTACTTGAATTCTCATAATCATGAACGATAAAAGAATTAAAATTCAGCATGTTGTCATCATGAAAGCATAAAAACATCACTTTCACGCATCATATCTCAAAATCGGCATAAGCATGGCATAGTGTTACGAATGCTTAAACATGGCATACATATTAAACTGAAAGTTAAACAATGTGAATGGACTAAAATTGCATGATGAACAGATTTTAAAACATGCATGAACATGATATTAATTCAAACTAGTAAAAAGGGCGTTTTTGAAATCACTTTCACCTGTCTAATAAGTTCCTTAGGCCCTTGCTTATAGTTGTATTAGCCTTAGATCTTCAACCTTATTGTTAGTGACTTCTTCTTGTGTTCACCTCCAAAGAGTGTTTAGGATGGTTTCTAGTAATCTGTTTCATTGACTTCATAATAACTTGAATGACTTTATATTGACTTAAATGACTTGAAAAACTTCGCAATTTCTTGAAGACTTTGCAATTACTTGAAGACTTCGCAATTTCTTGAAGATTTTGCAATTACTTGAAGACTTCGAAATTACTTGAAGACTTCGCATTGACTATGCAATGACTCTGCATTGACTCTTGATTGACTCCGCAATAACTCTGTATTGACTTTGCATTGACTCTACATTGACTCCACATTAACTCTGTATTGACTTTGTAGATAAGCATATTGCCTTCATCATTGACTCTGCATTTTTCTCTGTTGACTTCATAATAACTTTATAATCGACTTCGTAATGACTTGTAAATGAGCATGTTGACTTCAGAAACGACTTCACATTGACTTTGCATTGACTTCACATTGACTTCATATTGACTTCACATTGTCACAAGCATCTAGTCTTAGGTAAAATGACAAATTTGCCCTCTGGTGGTAAAATTGCTATTTTGCCCTCAATTCGTCCAAATAAATTTTTGTACTTAAAATTATTTAATGTTTCTTATAGTGTTGCTTTATAGTTTATTTTCATGTGAATTGACTATTTTATCCTTGGGTGGCCAAATTACCATTTATCCCTGGGTGCTTAATGTGCTTAGCACTTCTATGAACTCATTTATAATCTTGCATATTATTATTCCTAAAAATTTGAGAATTTATCAGGGTATTACAATATGCCTTAACCTTGTATTCGAACCTCAAATCTAATTCTAATTACATCATGTATCCTAACGTCATGCTCGAACCTCAAGCCTGTAATCTCATTATTAGTGTACATCTATCTATACCTCAAACCAATTTGATTTAGCTTAAATTAGATGAAACCATTCAACCCATATCATTTAATTCATGTTTTACGCATAGAATGCAAGTTATAACAATGTTCGAATTAAATGACTCACCTTGGGTTCTGCACACTGATGTCTCATCAACACTTAGCCTGCAATATATGCTCAAATTTGTGTTAATCAAACTCAATTTCAAGTTCTTCACAAGACGTGACTCAATTCCAGTTCTATTATCCCTAACCGATCTTAGTCAGCTTAGATTTGACTTGGTCAACTATTCAAACTTAGTCCAAACTGGTCAATGGGGTCAATTTTAATCAAATTCGGTCAACAATGGTATAATTTGGTCAAAATTCCTAATTTTTCATACTTAGTCAAATTTTTAGTTACATAGTCCCTACTGCACAATAAATTTCACAATTTTTTGTGATTAAATTGTACATCAGATTGATGCAAAACTTCCCAAATTTAATCTATTAATCTATACTTCCTAAATATTTACTAGAATGCTAGTAAATAATTTTCTAATTTCATTTTAGAAGGGGTTTTTAAGTGGGTTATCAATCCTCTTTAAATTTAAAATTTTATGTGATAGGCAGTCACACTTCATCTTAATTGACCTACGTACTTATATCGGTTTTGGATGAAATTTAGCAAACTTTGGGGTGTCTATAAAGATGTCCACTAAAATTCAACTCAAAATAGTAAGATTTTATCAATAATCAGTTCCCTAAAGTTTTAGTAGTACAATAGGTTCCCTAAAGTTTTAGCAGTATATCAGACACCCCTAAGTTCATGCATTTTTATGAGTTTTTAGGCTTGTTTTCCTACCATTAAAATCTCTAATTTAAACATTATTTCCTACATCCTTAGCATGTTTTTAGATCATAGCAACATGTCTTTTCAAAACTTATTCAAATCAGTAAGGATAAATAACCAACATCTTAATCATACATTTCATCAAACACATAACATGCATTCTTTATAAACTCATTTTTTTTTCTAAGTATCAAAATATCAAAGTAACAAGGCAATTTGGCATGCATGGTAAACCATGACCAGAGGAGATTACGGAAAGAAATTTGTACCCTCTTATAGTCTTAAGTACCAAGATCACGCACCCTAAATTGCTGATTAAACAAATTCTCTAACCACCTTAAAAGTCACCCCAAAGTTGCCCACAAGACAAGTTCTTGCTATAACAGGTTGCAATCAGCTCACTTTGACACCTTGATATCACAATTACCAACTACATTCTAATGCTTAGAATTTGAAATCTACATATCAAAGATGAGGAAAGATGGTTTTACCTCAAGAGATGATCACAAAATGGCCACAAAAAAATTCCTCCAAACTACAAATCAAAACTTTCCCTACTGTTTCAAACTCAACTATGTTAAATACCCCACCATGGTAATCATTTTTCTCTCCTATGGCTATGTGATTTGTTGAAGCAAAAATGGAGTCTTCAAGAGGGGACTTCAAGCTTTGAAATGATAGTTTATTATCTAAGTTTCGTTGGGTATGAAGGAAGCTAGGAGAGGAAGAAGATGGGACATTTGAACCATGTACCAACACATGGTCTTAAGACAAGAGTGGGGAAGAAAACAAGGTCAGAGAGGGAGGGAAGAAAAGGTGGAGGCGCATCGGCTAGTCTGCATGCCAAACACAACTAACACAGGCTGCACCTTGTTGGCTAGCATGACTCATGCACCTTGTTCAGCCCGTATGGGTCGTGCTCCAAATTTTTTTCTTTCTCTTTTTCCCTTTTTTTTCCTCCTATCCTCCACTTTTTTTAATTCTCAATACTAATTATCATCATCATTCATTTTTATTTGTTACTATTACTTTTTTTGTGTTGATCCATGATTTAATACACAAAATTATGAGTTCGATATATGTATTTTCTAGAATTTTTAAATGAGAATACATGAATTTTCTCAA
>JAJIYU010020971.1:0-10270 GCA_030144865.1 Tinospora cordifolia | reverse complement strand
ATTGTTTGAATCGCCTAATGTACAAAAGTTTTTGACATGCTTGGTTTGTTTGAATTGAAATAATGATTTAAATGTTAGAAAGATCCACTAGGCTGTGTGCTCACCCTTCCTCTTATTTTTCAGGGAATTAAAGTACATGAAGATCATGAATATTAGTTAGGTTCTTCTTATTTAAAAGTTTCTAATTTTTATGTAAGGGCATGTTACCCAAGTTTTTAGGACTTCCGCTATAATATTTTAATTATGTACATTGCCTTATTAAATTCTTAATTTTAAGTTATGTACAGTTAAATACGATCAAGGCATGAAATGACTGAAATAGAAAGTCAAGTGTGTGTCGCTTGTAATGTAACACCAGCCCGGCCTGCCGTTTGGTTTAGTCCACTGTCAAGAAAAATGGTGGATGCGTCCAATGCTTAATGACACGGGGGTTGGGGTGTTACAGAATGTTAATCTAACTCGGGAGAGAGGATTAATAATCTGAAAATCAGATTATAGAGTTAGATCAATCAATTGACCGGGAGGTTGTTGATTGCCTAGGAGGTTGCACGTTATAATTGTGTTTACTACTTTAGACTATTAACTATATGCCTAGGGAGAGGGTATTAGTGATTAGACTAATAGGTGTTAAGGCACTTCGGGAAAAGGCTTTGATAACTAACGCTAGAACCTATAGAACAAAGGAATGTGATTAATTGAAATAGGAATTGAAGGTGATAACAAGAAAGTTTACTATCCTTGATAATTTAATATAAAGAGTTTTCAGTAATTTACTTTTCAATTTTCTATTTGACTATTTTCACAAGTTTAATTCTAATTCTTAATCAATCGAATTTGTAGCTTTAATAAAATTTAAATTGATAGTAAATTGGGTTTTTAGATAGTTGATCTTTATACGTTCCCTGAGGACGATATCCGGTCTCACCGGTTATTATTACTGCGATCCCGTACACTTGCGGGGTTGCTAACAAACCTAATAAAGTGGAGGCAGTATTAGGCTAGAAACAACCCAAGAACATAATAGAGATTAGAAGTTTGTAGGGTTTGGTATGATATTACCGTAGGTTTATCAAAGACTTCTCAAAATTAGTTGAACCTGTTACTAAGTTAACTAGGAAAGTAGAATTTTTTTTGGGATGAGAAATGTTAGAAATCGTTCCAAGAACTGAAGAAGATGTTGACTTCCACTCCCATATTGGTCACTCCTACACATGGAGTGAGGTACGTCCTATATACAGATGCCTTGCTAAATGGACTTAATGATGTGCTAATGCAAGAGGGAAACATCATTGTGTATGCCCCCCAACAGTTGAAAGTACACGAACAAACTCACCTTTCTCATGATTTAGAATTGGTTGCAACTGTATTTGCACTGAAGATTTGGAGGCATTACCTTTACAAAGAAGGATTTGACCTATTCCTTCATCATAAAAGCCTAAAGTACATCTATACCGAAAAGAAATCGAACCTCAGACAATTGAGATAGATGGAGTTCCTGAAGGACTACGACTTTCAACTACACTACCATCCGAAGAAGGCTAATGTTGTAGGTAATGCTCTTAGTCGAAAATATAATAAAAGAGATGAGGAAAAAGTGTAGATGTACCAGTTAATTAGTGATTGCAACTTGGGTGTAACCTCTGATGGGGAACAGACATACCTCTATGCCATGATGTGCCAACTAGATCTCTTACACAAGATAAAGGACAAACAGAAGTAGGGTAAGTAAATAAATGATCTGATCGAAGGTGTCAAATAGGGCAAGCATCTTGATTTCAAGATCATTGATAAGGGCATTCTATGATTAGGAGACAACATCTGTGTTCAGGAGAGTGGGCAGAGTAGAAGAACCATACTTGATGAAGCTCATCAGACTAGCTATACTATGCATCCAAGTAATAATAAAATGTATCAAAACCTCAAGAAAACCTATTGGTGGAGAGCAATGAAAACAGATATAGCTAAGTATGTGTCCAAATTTAATACCCCAAAGATTTGTACAAAATTCCATGAACGAAATAAAACAATTCATCATTAAGAAATTTGGTATCCAAAAATGAATAATATATGTACACAGGTATGTGTTAAATACGTGGTGCAAATATTAAATATTAAATATTAGATGAGTATAATTTATAATATTGTATAATATACTACGTGTAATGATACGTATATATGCGTAGAAAATAATTATTTTAGATATGTATGTGTATGTATATAGAAATATATATATACATATATATATATATATATATATATTCAGAAAATATAAGAAAAGATTCCCGCGAATTCAACGTGTGCGAAAAATGAACAAGATAAAAAATCGCATAAAACGCCAATCGGTGATTTTGCAGAATTAGTGCTTTGACACATCGTTAAGGCAGTCGCGAGTTAAAAAAAAATTATGATCGCAAGATTGCGATCCGTGCACCTGAAAACTGAAATGGGTGAACAACAACTGCATGATTTACGCATCAAATGGGCTAAAATTGCACGAAAGAAATCGTAGAAACCCTATTTTCAACCTTGTGCACTAAAATACAATAGAAAAAGGAATGTTTTCAAATAAAAACATCCAGAAAATTTACGAATTTACCCCTAGAAGATCCTATATAAACCCTTCTGTCCCTTCATTTTTTTTCATCCCAACAAGAATTGAATAGAGTTTATTCTTGCTTTCTTTGCCTCTCTCTTGGCACCTAGTGTTTTCTTTTCTTCTTTAGGTTGTTCTAAATAGTTAGTGGAGTAGTAGCAAAGGAGTGCTGCACAAATCTAATGCAAGCAAGGGGAGAAGATCTACAAAATCTAAAGAATGGTCAAAAGGAAGCGATTTCGAGGCAAAATGATTTTTAATTTTTAATTTATTATTTTGATTCAAATAAGGCTTGCTTGGGTGTTATATTTTTATTAAATACATGACATATAGAATATACATGCTTAGGTTGATTTTATTCATAATCTATGATCAAATGTTACCCTGCTGAAATGTTTACATACTTTTGAATTATTTAAATATTATGCTTTTACATTTAATATAAGATTAAATAAAGATCTCAACCACACACTAGCACAAAGTCAAAATTGCATCGTCAGCATTCCAAGCAAGAGTTGTGAGGTAATAGAGGGTTTGAAATTTATCCTATCTTACTCTAATGGGTTTGAGTTTAGTATAGTAGCTCTTTCCTTGGGGTTGGAATGATAGTGGATATCCTTTTAGTCTTTAATGACAATTGAAAAATAAATTATTTGAATAATTTACTTTCTTGTAAGTACATGTTATGTATGTTTTTTTTTGTTGAAATAATGAATTAAATATTGGGTAAGATTTACCTGGCTTTATAACTCCTTATTTTTTATATTTCAGGAATTTAATTATCAAGGCTGCATGAAAATCATTTAATATGTAGGAATTTTTTTAAAATTCATTATAGGGCATGTGGGTACAAATCAATTTATTTATTTTATTTCATTGTAATAAAGGTTGAATTATTACTCTTGAATTTTTCCATAAAATAATAAAAGATTTATTTTATTTTGTACATAGATTAATATGCACAAGATATCTAATGGATGTGGGAAATAGAAAGTTAAAAGGCTAACGTAACACGAGCCTACCTCCCTGGCGGCCCAAAAATATTAAAGAAAGATACTATCGGATGACGTGGGCCTGAGCATGGTAGGCGGGGTGTTATAAAGGTGACATCAGAGCCTAAGCTATAGATGCCTTTGGCAAAAATTATAAAAAATTGGCTAGTTAGGTAAAACGATTAATTTGAATGAATTTAGAAAGCCCTACCTCTTGTTTTGGAAACTGAAATTATTTCAAAAAATTGTTTTCCAAAAAGAAATATATGTTTTTTCAACTGTTTTGTTTGGATACAAAGATTACGAGTTGAGTTGATTGTGGATAAGCCTTGTCCCGAGTAAAGCTAAACATTGAAAGGAAGAAGGGTTATCCCGTTTTAGAAAACACGATTGCTACTTAGACTTCAGTCTCGCTGTCCAATCTGGAGGTTGTCCCACTAGTTTATACGAGTAGTCAGAATTGAAAAACATACTTATTTGATCAGTCTGAGGATGGAATGCAGTTCTCTTGGTGAGTTTACTGCCTAATTCTTTCTACAAGCTCAGCCAAAGGTGAGTTGTGAATATGGAATCTCGATCCGACACTATTGTCTTTGGCAACCTATGTAGTCTCACTATCTCTTTTTGATAGAGTTCTCCAATTTTTCCAACTGGATTTGTGGATCGTATGAGCAAAAAATGAGCCACCTTTGTGAGTCGATCTACAATTACCTACACTGTGTCTTCCCCCTTCTAGTTTTTAGGTAGACCACTAATGATGTAATATCCTAAAAATTTGTACTAAATGAAATGAAATGATAAATGAAAAAACCAATTCATTTCTATAATCCATTAACAAGTTCAAATATGCTCGAAAACGTCTCAGGGGAGTGAAATTTAAGAAAAGGGAATGAAATGAAATGAAGTGAACACCTCAATGGCCCAAGCATCCAAAATTCATTTTAATGTCCCAATTATGAGTTCATTTACTTAGTATGCTTCAAAAGAATCTAAATAATGAAAGAAAATGAGGAAAAACCTAGCCAATTAAAAGTTGTGAATTTTTATTAAATTCATGTGAACTCAAAAGTCTATGTTAAGGGCCTAAAATCCTAGCCAAATGAAAAATATAAATTTTTATTAAATTCATGTGGACCCAAAATGTAACATCCCAATCCCCACATTCTTTCTTTATTTTGGACATAACCACTATTTTGACAGTGGACTTAACCACGTTGGCAGATTGGGTTAGTATTACTTTACAAGTGACTCACACTTGACATTCATTTTCAACTATCTCATGCCTTAATGGAATTTAATAGTACTTAACTCAAGTTTAGGAAACAAACTAAGCAAGGAAATAATACAAGAGATAAAAGGAATTCAAAATCTTTATTCATTCAAAATTGGAAAGTACATAACTTTCTAATTAATTATTACAGCAGAATATTCAAAACATGGCGCATATACCTATATAGGAACTTTCTAAAAATAAAGAGACTATTACAATTTGCTACATCTTCGTGCATGTTCAATTTCC
Organism: Tinospora cordifolia; assembly: GCA_030144865.1. Taxonomy (NCBI): domain Eukaryota; kingdom Viridiplantae; phylum Streptophyta; class Magnoliopsida; order Ranunculales; family Menispermaceae; genus Tinospora; species Tinospora cordifolia. The sequence continues at coordinate 5,166 of JAJIYU010020971.1, read as the reverse complement.
TAAAAATAAGAGAGAAAGGATGAACACATAGCCCAATAGATCCTTTTCAAACAACCAATTTTCTAATTTAGACTAAAAACACATCCATAATTCATACACTTGCATACATTAGACTAAGAGGATCCTTTTGTGTATAGTTGTCACTTAGACTAAAAGGATTTTCAAGGCCCTTGATGTTCTTAACAAAATATCACCTTAGAGTAACAAAAGCATTTCTTAGCCAAATTTCATTGGACTTAGGGCCTAACCCATATTCCAAATATTTTGGGACATCACCAATGTGAACTAATCACATGTAAAAAACACCCATAATAACCCACATCTTCACTATGATGGTACATAGTTATTGATCACCAACATCTTATGATTAATCTCATGTTCAACAATCATAAAGTGAGAGAAATAAAATTCAGAATATAAGCAATCTGAAAATCAAAACATAAATCATCCAAAAACATGCATCATACATTGAAATAAACCTAAACATGGTACAAGGCATGGCATGGATTAATGAATGCTTGAAACATGTTCACGTAGTAAACTAAAATTGAAATCATAAATTAAATTTTTGAAATTGAAATATGAATGATTGCTAAAAATTAAACATGCAATGAACATGGTATTAATCTAAAGAAGAAAAGATGAGGTTTTAAAAATTACTTTGACCTTATGAAACTTCTTCTCAAAATTTCATAAAGGTCCCTTTCTTCAACACTTATAACACTTCAAGAACACTCAAGAACTCTCAATCAAACATTCAAACACTCGAGAATACCTCAAGATCACTCAAGAGCATGTTGCCAAGAAGAAGGCTAGAACAAACTAAGAGTGAAGTGTTAACTCTTTGCTATGGGATGAAGAATAAGTGTGCACAAGCGGGGTTTATATAGATTTTCAAGAGCACCTAGGGGCTACGGTTTTGGCAACTTTGATTAGGGTTTCCTCACATGTGACGGCTAGGTTTTTGTACATAACACAGATAGAGGACAGCTAGGGTTTTTGCATAGAGGTTGTGATGGTACTTTCTTCACATGGCGCCAAGATTGGAGCATTTTGGGCTAAGGAAATTTTCTAGTTTGTGAATTTCGATTTCCTCTTTGTGCGTGACAGCTAGGTTTCGAGTGTGCACACACACACATACATGGACCGATTTTTGCATAACAGGGCATGGTGCACATGATCAAAGTGTGGTGGACATGAGATCATTCTTCATGGTTTCTCATAGGTATGGTATACTTGATCATTTGCATGGCACATGAGATCATTCTACATGATTTGAAATAAGAAAAACATCCCATTAAGGTTGGGTAAGGTAAGGGTGTACATGAATCATGGTGTTCCACCCATATGGTTTGCACATGTTTAGGGAGGGCATGAATTTATAAGTTTACATGAATTTAATAAAGATTCATATCATATTATTTACTAAGAATTAAGGACTTTAATATATATTTTTACGTTCATATTAAAATAATACACATTTCCAAACTATTATTTGGCTAGGTTGATGCTCATTTCATTTACTTTCCTAATTTAGACTCCATTGTAGGGTATTAGGCAAATAAAACCCAAATTTTGGCCAATTAAGCTAATTTTTGGATATCTTGTCTAATTGATGAGCTTATTGCATCACATGTTATTTAAGGTCGTTCTGAGGTCTTAAGCTTTACTAAAATGGAGTTTTGGATATACTAAATTTATCCCTGAAAAGACTCATTTTCATTTTTCACCCAAATTCAATCAAATGAAAGTGAATTGTTTCGTTTTATTTGGTACTTGATTATAGGGTATTACACAAAAGTAAGTAAACATCCCTAAGCATGAGCAAGTCACATGGGTGAGCATATTTTGATCATGTACACTACACTCTATATACACAAGTAAATTGTCCATGCCTGTTTAGAAACCCTAAAAGAATGATCTCATGTGCACACAACAAAGGATCATGTGCACCCAAGCTATATGGACACAAAAACGTCCCATGAGCACAAACCCTAGCTGTCATCTCTTGTGCTTACCCTAATATAATGGAAAGTTTTAATGAGGAAACATGAAAAAATCAAGAAAATTCCATGAGCTAAGGGGCTAGCCATGTGCACACCAAATCTTCCGAATCTCAATCTTGAGACCCTGAGTGAACCAGTTGATTGTCATCATCTCTTTCCTAATTAGCTCAGGTACGAACTTGGCCAATTTAGTAAATTTGGTCTCATACTTGGCCACCTTCTATCCTACTTATTTAGCCTAACAAAGTCCTCCTACATCTTTGTCAGTGTTAGTTTGGGGAAGAACTTCTCATAGAATATCTCCTTGAACTCTTCCCAATTCCTCCTTCTAACATTGATGTTTAGGTCTACCTTTACCATCTGCCACTAGCTTCTAGCTGGCCCCTTGAATTGATGGATAGTCAATGCTATCCTACTAGGACCCATTACTCTCAATACATCCAAGTGTTCTTCTAATTCCCGGTCCCAATGGTCAGTTGTTAAGTTATCAATAGTACCATCAAATTGTGATGGTTAAAGCTTCTTTAACTCGACTAGCAACTTTTCATGCTCACTATCTTCTAGATTATCTTGTATTTCTTGACGAGTTGGAACCTTGGGCATTGGTACAAGCACTAGCTACTGCATTGAGATAGGTTCCTGGTCATACGGCTACGGTGCCACTTGATGCATCATCTATGTTAGTGCCCTCATGATCTATTCCATGACTCTCCTTATGACCTCTGTCAGCATATTCTCTATCTAGTTCTCAGCCACGTTATTCTGTACTTCTTGCCCTCAAGAGTCAGTCTTGTCAGATGTTGTAGCCCTGGTAGCGTATCTTCTAGGTCTGGCCATTTATCTACAAATCAAGTTGTTTTAGTACTAATTCTCGCAATTCCACTTTGTTTGCACTATTGTGACTCTAGATTTAGGTTTCTAGGTTCTTGATTTGTTTAGCGGCCTAATAGTTTATTCTTCTAAGTATTTTTGTTCTTGAGTACAACATTTGGTCTTGTACATGCATATTCAAGCAATATGATCATCATACATTCCATCATTAAATAATGCAAGTTCATGTTAGCATAACAAAATTCTAGGCTTCTGCCTATGCGTCCAAGTTCAAGTGTCCCATACCACTCATGCCCATTGACATAGACTTCCACTCACAAGTTTCACTACATTCAATTAATTTGGGAAATGTCTCAATTTCTAAGGCTTTCCAATCCCCACTATATTTGACTGTCCCATACCAACCAAGCATAAGGAAAACAAGTTTGTCCAAAGCCATTGATCATTCACCACACATGGTTCGTCATTCCCCAAGTCTAGGATTTCTCCATACCCATGAATTTCCATGCGTCCCATACGACAAAAAAATTAGAGATACAAAATCTTTCCGATGTTGTTCCCTGACCACATAAGTGTTTCGTTTACATACGTTTTCAAGGATGAACAAAGACAAGACAAATGGCTTACCAGTTTGATCGAAGAAGTTATACAAGGTTCAGGGAAAGGATATTGACTTTAGGTTAGATGCTAAGAATATCGTAAGGCTCAGGGAAAGGATATTGACTTTAGGTTAGATGCTGAGAATATCGTAAGGCTCAGGGAAAGGATATATGTACCTCAGAATGGGTAGAGTAAGTAGATTATACTTGATGAAGCTCATCAAACTAAGTATACCATACACCCAGGCGTGGACAAGATGTACCAGAACCTCAAGAAAACCTACTGGTGGAGAGGAATGAAGATGGATGTAGCTAAGCACGTCTCTAAGTGCTTAACATGTCAACAAGTGAAAGTAGAACACCGGAAACCCTTTGGAATGCTACAACCACTCCCTATCCCGGAATGGAAGTGGGATAACATTTCCATGGACTTTGTCAGTGGTTTACCTAGAAACCAGAAAGGAGAAGACATTGTTTGGGTGATTGTGGATCGTTTCACCAAAGTAGCTCATTTCTTGCCAATCAGATCCATAGACCAAGTCAGTAAGCTGGGAGAATTATATGTGAAGGAAATAGTAAGGCTGTATGGTGTACCCATGACTATAGTGTCTGACAGAGACTCCCGCTTCACTTCACAGTTCCTGGAGAGTCTACAGAAGGAGATGGGTACTAAGCTCACCATGAGTACAGTATTTCACCCTCAGACAGATGGTCAGTCTGAGAGAGTTATTTAAATTTTAGAGGATATGTTGAGGTCTTGTGTTTTAGACTTCAAGGAAAATTGGAGCAAGTATTTACACATGGCGGAGTTTGCCTATAACAATAGTTACTAGGTAAGCATAAAGATGGCTCCATTCGAGGCCCTCTATGGGAGACCTTGCAGATCACTTGCCTGTTGGGCTGAGCTTGAAGATCATGTATTAACTAGGCCAGACTTGGTGGAAGAGATGAACGATCAAGTCAAGTTGATACAGAGGGGACTGATTACTGCACAGAGTCGTCAGAAGAGTTATGCTGACAAGAGAAGAGGACCACTAGAATTCCAAGTTGGGGACAAAGTATTTCTGAGAGTCAGTCCTCAAAAAGGTATCAAAAGGTTTAAATTCAAATGGAAGTTCTCTCCGAGGTTTGTAGGACCCTTTGAAATACTTAGAAGAATCGGAGAATATGCTTACGAGTTGGATCTACTAAGCCGGATGACTTCAGCTCATAACATATTCCATGTCTCCATGTTGAGAAAGTATGAACCTGACCCCTCTCACATCATCCACTGGGAGGAAGTGAACATTCAGGATGATGCTACCTACGAGGAAACTCCGATTAGAATACTTGATCATAAGGTACAAAATCTGAGAACTAAGGATATTCCCTTAGTTAAGGTACTGTGAAAGCATAATTATAATACCCCAGAATTTTGTCAAAATATTTAAAATAAATAAAATAAGTTGAATAAATTAATTTCAAAGATTTTAATAAATTTTGGGTGCAAATGGTGGGTTGACACATGAAAAATAAAATATATTAGAAATATAATATAAAATAGACAAATAAGACCTTAATTTGATAATTAAATGAAAAATTAAGGTTTAGTAGAATTAATTATGAAATTTAAGGAATTACTTAAGAAATAAATAAAAATAAAGTATAAATACACATATAGGTTAATATGGGTATGAAAAATGTGTGTGTTAGCACAATAAATGTGAATACTATATATTATTAGAATATGT
>JAJIYU010020970.1:0-10203 GCA_030144865.1 Tinospora cordifolia | reverse complement strand
AATAATTGTTTTATAAAATAATAATAATAATACAACAATAATAATAATAACAACAATAATAAATAAAATTGGGGCGGAATTAAAAAAAGGGTAATATATATATATATATATGAAGGTAACGTTTAAGAGATAAGTGAAATGACTAATTAAGTAACTTAGGCTTAACAAATATATATATGAACTTGGTGGAACGGATGATGTAAGTTGCAATTTGTTAAATTGGGTGACAAATATATGTCATCTTCTCTTGCAAAAAGAAAGACAAAATTAAAAAAAAAAAAAAAAAAAAACAAACCACTAATGTCGCCCTTTCAAAGGGAGGTGATGCTGCCCTTTAAAGGGGCGGCATCACTTGGCATGGTGCCGCCTCTTGAAGGGGCGGCATCGTGTTTTAAAATTAAAAAAATACTGTAGGCAAGCTACTGCTCAGCTGGCGCTGATGTGGCGTCTAGTTGGCAGCAATTTGCCTAAAAGGGGATATAGATCTTGAAAGGTACTAAAATGGTATATAGTATAATTATCAGGCCTAAATTGGTCTTTTTTCCTAAATTTCTATATGTCAACACCAATTATCTTCACATAATCCCTTGATCACTTAACTCCTCTATTATGAGTATGAATATTATTTATCTTAGTAATTTATTTTTCAAACATCAATTTATTTCCTCCTTCTCAATTACTATTTTTACCAATCAATAAAATTTTTCAATACTAAATTTCATCATCATTTCATTTTTTTCAAACTAATTCAAGCTAATATTAGAGCTAAATTCATTTTATCTTGTTATTTTCATATTTAAAAAAAAAAATTTTGCTTACTCGCGACGTGGACGCGTTCGCAAAATTTCAGGGTATTACAGTTGATCATACAAATATCAAAAATCTCTTTTCAACAACATAGTTAGGGCAAAATTTCATTCTCAATATACAACAAAATATGAGCAAGAGAAATAAATACTTACAGATGTGGACAATGATGAGGTTCTTAATGGCTAGCGCAAATTTCTTTATTGTTGTTGGTGGGTTTTAGAGGCGACGGAACGACGACAGCAACGACAACGACAGCTTCGCCGACGGCAACTAGGGCAACGAAATCACGGCGACAGAATGACGGTGAAGGGTTCACAGTGACTTTACAACGACAGAAGCTATGGCAAGCATTCGAGTTGAGGCATTTTTGAGTGGAGGGGTTTTTGCGTGGAGTCGTCTTTGAGATGGAGGCGTTTTTATAGTGGAGCAGCTTCTGGGTTTTGCAAGAGGAGCTAGACGAAAACTGAGCTAAAGACGGTGTAAGGAGGGTTTTCCTCATGTGGAGGCATTTTTTGTAAAAACGCCTTCTAAAGGTTGCCTATGTGGACAAATGTAACTCCACGTGGACACACATGTGGCACATATATGACAAGACACTGTTAAAAGTTGGGTATATTGAAAATAATTCTGAGAAGTTAGGTATTTTAAAAATAATTTATTTTTTAATATTATTTTAAAAAAATCTAGAATTTCTCTATGTTAAATATATATATATATATATATATATATATATATACAAAGAAAAAAAAGGTTCTATGAGGAAATTTACAAATTAAGTCACAACCCTTGTAAAAAAAAAAGTTTCTTCGCAAGTTTTTTTTTTCCTTTTTCTTTTTAATTTTTGGGGTCATGAGCACTCCGAAAGTATATAATAATAGCCCATTGGCAATAATCACTACTTAAGGGCATCAACCTTCATTACATTTTGAAGTTATTTTTAACTCATTTATTCAAATTTTCACTCCACAAAGAATTCTCAAAACACTATTTTTAATATCATTTTTTATATTTTTCTACTATATATTTCATTCATAAATACTACTTCATATATTTACTTAATGGCATTTAATTATTAATTAATAAATACATAAAGAATAATACAATACAAATTTAAATAATTAATCATTAATACAATAATTACTAATTAATTAATTAATTAATAATTAATTATTATATAAATTTAGATTTTAATATAATAAACTTAAAAATATAGCATTATAAAATTAAAAGTATAGCATTAATTTCCAAAATATTACTTTAATGATTAAAAATATAATATAAATGTTAAATTTAGAGGAAAAAATTAACAAATATATTAAAACGTGTTTATTAAAAATAAACAATTAAAATAACTATTAAAATAGCAAAAATAAACAATAATATTGTACAAAAAAAGATAAAACAAAGTAATAAATAAAAATAAGAGTAAAGAGTTTAAATAATTAAAATTTTTATTTAATTTAATAATAATAAATAGTAAAAAGATAATATTTAATTAAATAAAATAATAATAATTAAAATTTACTTTATTTATAATATAAAAAGAGAATAAATAAAAATAAATAAATAACAACGTCATCTTGGCATGGTGAATGGCACAGGGTTGACTACTAACCTTACCCCATTTTCTCTGAATCAACGGTAAAATAGCACTAGTTGGAGACGTTTTAATCGCCCCCCACCAGGCCAATTCATCCAAAAAAGGACTCTGGACAAAAATCAAACCTGCATTTGACTGGCACAAGTCACAAAATTTATGGCAAAAGGGGTGAGTGTTGAAAGCATGTCTCACCCACCCTTAACTCTATGCTACATCAGTCACAGTAACTCTAACAGTGAAATAGCAGAAACTTGAGCATAGCTTGTAAACGGCTAAGAGATACTATACTTGCAAGATAAAATAAAGAAGCGAATCTTATCACTATTTTGACTATTGAAGAAGACAATAGACAAACATAGCCTACTTGCGGAGTACTTCGAAAGTTTTCTATTCAAAATTAAGATGTCTTCTTCTACTGGTAACCAGACATGCCGCACCACAAATGAGTCTGTTTCTAGTAGAGACTCTAAATATACTATGGCATTCCAAAATTTTGTGACTTATTCCTGTAAATGTCTTCTTGTTTTACTAACAGAAATGCGTGTCTTTTTTGCATTAATAATATCACAACCATCTATTATTTATTATTACTTAACTAAGAATATATTTAACTTAAAATAAAAAATTCCAAAATTTTTGTAAAAAGCAGTGTTTCCCAACTAAATTGCCATATTGGTCATAATTTTAAAAAGTTTTAGTTTTCTTCCCTATTTTCAGCTCTTATGCTTTTTCTTTTTCATTTTTTTTTTGGATAACTTTCAACCTAAATCCCTTGTATTCTCCTACATTGCAAGTGCAATGAACTTATAAAAATAACATGCAAAACTCTTACGGTTTTAATTAGCTTCTCTCTCTCTTTCTTTCTTTCTTGGTCCACCAAGAAGAAAAGTTTTATAGAGTAACAAGCTTATCAAAGAAACACACCATTGTCACATTAGCAATATTGCCAAGCCTTGAGATGAAGTGCTTCAAACTTCTGCTAAGGTAACCTGTTGGGGCCATGAGTCACAAGGAATATATATTTTAGCCGCATGAGTAAAACTAAAATGTGGTAAAATAGTTGACACAATCAATAGAGATTTGACTCTTCAAGTCAAGGTGGATCTTTTAGCCCCTTATCAACATGAAAGAAAAACCGGACCATTCAAAGGAGCTACAGTGAGTAAACCAATACTTATTAGAGACTATTTAGAGGAGCTAAAATTGGTAAACCAATGCTCATTGCAGAATTGATAAACAATATTGCCAAAGCACATAGTGCCTTAGCTGTATATGACAACGTAAATACGAGTGAAATAATCTCTAAATGGAAATGATTTTTAAAAAATTATGTTTACGTGATTTAAAATAAATTTAAAATGATTTTTTTTCTTTGTTTTTTTGAAAACAACCTTTTTCTCACAAAGGTAAAAGACCATTTTAAAGAAGTTCTGACCGACAAAAATTTGCTGGCTACTGAAACGAACTGCATTCGGGCTACAAACCCTATACGAGTTACCTGTATTGCAACACGGGGGAACTGTTTTTAAAAAAAACCAAACAGTTGAAACCAGCAGAACCACAGGCGCACCCAAGAATGCTGAGCATTATCCATGTCACATCACCTACCTTGCGATTGAGCTATCGAGGACAAGCCAACGTAGCCCACACATAGGGTCCAATCAATGGCCAGCAGTTAGTGGCTGTAAAGTCATGCTTCATCAATAGACTTCAGCCAAAGAATCACACCCATCCTGAGCCTTATTTATTTTTCATACTCCCAGTTGCCAAAGGTTAATCCAAACGTTTGCTCTACTTAGCAAGCCAAGCAAAACAAATTCTCAATCACCACTTTTATTGTCATTGCACTGAGGCAAGGACGGTGATGGGTATGTGGTGTTGCAGCGACAAGAATGAACTGATGCAAGTATATATCACAAATCACCAGTAACAAATCATAGATTAGAGTCCTTTTAATATTGATAAAAAAAAAAAGTCATGGATTCTAATATACAGATCGACACTGAAAAGCCTTTCCTCTTTTATTAACAAGTAATGGATAAAAGTTAACACAGAATGATAAAAGAACCAGGGAGACAGAAGAAGAATAAGACCAACCTCTGGAAAACAATATCCCAATTGTTTTCTATGAAGTAGCATCAATAATCAAACAGCATTTCATCCAAAGTTAAATTAACCACAGCATAATTTATGATTGAACCAACAATTAAAAAAAAAAATAAAGAGAAAAACAAATGAGAGAGAAGAGAGAAAATTAAAGAAGCATGCAAATATAAGCACACCGTTCCTTGCCATCCAAAGCATAACCATCACTTTTGCAGTTTTGAGTCATTTTCGGTGGCTAATGTATGGCCGCACAATTCAAATACCTCGGAGCTTTATTCAATAGCTCTCTGGAATAAAGCAGCAGCTATGGGTATGTCTTCGGACGACCCCTCTTCTGTGAGAAGACTATGGCCATTCCAGGCGGACTATTCGTGTTGGGCCTCTCGGTACATCACTCCAGTCTTTTGTTACTTTGTATTACATAAGTTAGCACCAGGCATTATGCAGGTATTGTCATTTATAGATTTAGGATAATATAAACAAACTTAAGATGAATTTCAAAAATGAAATTTCTAGGGAACTCGCTTAGTAATGGAGTTGTACTTAAAAACACATGAAAAAGAAAAACATTATGAATGTCTTAAAATATCGTGAGCTTTTCTTTCAATAACACATGAAATGGAAATAAGAATATGGATGAGCCTCAACGGCAGAAAGTTTGGAAAGAGCATTAGCTCCTATTCCAGTTGTCAGAGAAAATGGAAGACAAGAGATAAAATGAGGAGACATGTAGAAGAGAAAAAAAAGGTTAGAGAAAAAAGATAATGCTAAGAAGCAAACAACTTACCAACCAGCACAAAAGAAAGAAGACAAACAGCACCTTATGGCTGTTAAAAAGTCAGCTTTCCAACACAAGTAAAATTGAATTTCAACTTTTTGGACATATGGTCTTTGCCACAAGCATATATATTTCACAAATGATCAAAAGCTTAAGTTATTAGCAAGTATCACTTAAAGTACCTGGTGCTATGCCTTGCCCACAAGGGTTAACATCAAAGGAAAAGAGGGTCTTACAACATTATCATGATCCATAAGTAACATTTAATTAGGAGGGAATGTCCCTTATCTACAGCGAGTTACTAATGATGATTTTTAAATACCCTTGAAAATGGGTCTTAATATGCCTTTGATGGTGATTTTCAAATACCATAGAATAGAATTTAAATATGTAAGATCAATATCGTCAAGGCGTCGCCTAGGCACTCTAGGGAGATAGTTGCAGTTTATTTTTTCAGGAGGGGCTTGAAAACATTTTTATTTTCAACTCTAAATTAATCAAAATTAAATAATATACTAAATCACTCATATATCATTTATTTTGGTCTAGTATAGTGTATATATATATACACATACATAGAATGAAGGACCAGTAGATAAATAAATAATTTTTCAAGAATATCTTTTTTTTTTGTTTTTTTTTTTTGAAACAGAAACTCAGATTATATTAATATAGAATAAAACTTACAAACTGCATTTTTCAAGAATATCTAAATAATTAGTTTATGGTCTGCCTAGACCCTGTCTCACCTCATAGAGGCTTATTGCTTAGTTCCACCTTGCAACAAAAACAAACACAACCAATGGATTACCTACTTCGACCAATCAATGCTAGCCTTTCATTCTTAATTGAAGAATTCAGAGTCATCCACATAGAAAACCTGCAAGGTTTTCTTTTTCTTTTTTTTTTCTTTTTAATTCATTCATTTACCAAATTCTCCTATTCTCAACATGCACGTTCTCTCAATCTCAAGTGCTCGCAAGATTGCCAAAAACCTTCAAATGCCACCACGCCAAATTTCATGCCTTCAGTTTAGGTATTAGCATCGCCATAAATAATCAAAATCTAAATACATTGTCTTTTCTTCTTGTTCCTTTTTCTTGTTTCCTTCTTTCTTTGTTTTTTTCTTTCTTTTTTTGGTCAATCACCTAGGCCAAGGCGTTCAACACATCAAGCCCCCGAAGGGAGCACTGACACTTGGAACCAAATTATTAATATAGCCTGCAAGGAGAAAGAGGAACCTTGAACAGCCAGAGAGTTTCTAAGCCCACATACTCTACAAGCTAAGACTATTCTTGCAACAAAGGACTCATAGGTCCACACTATGTTGCAATAGCATTCATGTATTTTCCACATATGGGGATCCAAATCATTTAATCTCTAGCACCAATGTGGCCAAGAATACCTTTGACTATCAAAGTAAGTGGTAGGGTTGGCTATCCATTTCCAACTTGCTCTAACCTACCTTTTTCCCACAAGTTGTCACTCGAACAAATCAAAGAATCTTTGAGCACCTATTTGATTGGAAAGAAAATTGTGTTTTTTCATTGTATTAATTTCTTAAGAAAAAATTTCCTAACCTCCTTTCTTACTCAAATTTTCCAATGAATAAAGGTAACATAATTTTCTCACAAAAATATTTCTAGTAAGAATTATTAATGTTCATGTTTATATTAATGCAACTTTGTTTTCTATTACCTTTGCATCATATAAGATTCAAATGATTTTTTTTTCCCCAAATACAATCAAACAAGCATGAGGAAATCCTTCAAAAAGAATTGCTTAAGAAATTATTTCTAATGAAAACTACATTTTCTCGAGAACACATTTAAGTTACGGAATACGTCCTAAGTTCATTAAGGAGCACCACTTGGGCTTAGTGCTTGAGTCCAGTTCCAAGGAGAAAGAGAAAAAATGAATTATGTGTTTATGAAAACTAGAGGTTTTCTTCTTAGTTGGTTCACATTGATGTCAAAGCAAGCATTAGGGGTGGATTCAACTCCGAAGTTTTCCTACATAACTATGTGCTCCTCCAAGTCTGAATTCATATGATGCCTCAGCCACTCACACTAGCAAATTACTGATAGATTCAATTATAGAGCTTTAGTCTCACATCAACTACGTGCTCCTCTAAGTTCAAACTCATATAAAGCCTCATTCCCGCACATTTGCAAGAGACCTTTCTCTAAGAGAAAGACAACTCCCTAAAACTTGCCTTCAAAGAGCATGCTATATTTGTGCCTATAGGCATGATGTCCCAGCTCAAGAGCCCTAGGAGGGACATTATCTTTGCAACATGTGGGATGACCCACATGAACTTTTTGACAGTGGTGTGCTGTCCATGAGGATTGACATTGATTATGGGAATCAACATTGACATAAACACACCAACATTAGATGTTAAACCTAGAAGCCTATGTTTGTGGATTCAACTCCAGAGGTTTAGCTCTATATTGATTATGTACTCTCCAAATGAAGATGGTTATAATGCCTCCCCTCTTTGCGGTAACAAGAGAGTAAAAGACTTTTATTCCAAGGAGAAAACAAAACCCCTAGTGACATGCCTATGAGGTGTGTACTACATATGTTGTGTGCCCACTCACATGCCTTTTGACCTAACTTGAGATCTCTGGGAGGGAAATTATTTTGGAACACATGGAATAGACCAAAATGAGCTTAAACAATTAGAGTCGATTTTGGAATCAACATTTGCAGTAATGCACCTAGTGTGAGTTGTTGAGCCAAGTGGCCTACAATTGATCGATCCCAATTTAGAGGTTTGGTCTCACATTGACTACATGCTAGTCAAGACACTTATGAAGCATTGCCGCACACACACTAATATAGTAAGAGGTGTCCTCTCAAGGAGAGTAACAAATACCTCGAAGATTTCACGCCACATACATGAAAACAATCTAGACAAGCCAACTTGGAGGCACAATAATCTTCACAATCTATGGGGTGTGCGAAAATGAGCTTTAATTAAGATTCTTATATTTGAAAAAAAAAATTACTTGAGTGGATTTTAAACTTCATATCTCTTTTTTTAAAAATTTTCAACTTTGATTCTTGGTTTGTAGGATTTGTATTAATTTTTCTATTCACTTAGTCAAAAATATGCGAGTCTTTAAGTGTTGATAACTACATCGAATTTCACATCTAGTCTTGTATGGGTAAAGGTAGTTCAATCGAATTTCAAATTATTTCACATTGAATTTCACATCTAGCCTTGTTAGTTCTAAAACCTTGTTTGATTTATATATATATATATATATATATTTCAAAGTTTCAAATTATTGCTGAGATGAAAACCTCTGGATGAAGAAACATCCATGTGTAGCAAAACTCCTAGGTTCTATTGATTAAAACTTAATTTTACAAGCCTTGATAAAACATGGACTGCAGTCACTTGAAACTCGCCACCATGGACACTCAAAAACAAACTCAATAAATTGAATCACTTCAAACATAAAAAATAAAAAATATCAATCCTTTCAAGAATCAGAATGATCTTAAAATTGTGTGCTAGATGCTTACTGCATGATAACTCCACATTATTCAGAACTTCTAACAATGACACTAATTGAAAGAATTATATTCCCAGGTTGGATTGATCCAAAAAGTGGGACAGACTTTGCTCGACAGTCATCAATTCAAAGTTATATTGTAGCCTTTGACACTGCAAGTATATCAAATTACATAGCCAATAATTTGTATCACTTATTTCATGGGTTTGCTGATGCTCCAATGAATAGTTCTTACGTAAGTCACATGACTCCCCCCAAGTTATAATATGGCTGCCAAACAAAGCCAATACTCAAGAGTGAGAACGCAACCTATTAATTTAATAACCATTCCCAATGAGTTGCTATCAATCCTGTGTGATAAAAATAAAGAGGTTTGCAGAAAACAACTTTACCAAATGAGGGGCTGGTGAACATTGCATGTTGTAGCCTAATAGGGACAATCATGAAAATTTAAATTGATGGCGTGCTTGTTGGAAGCACACATTTATAAAAAATCATATAAAAGACAACATTCAATCAACTCCAAAAGCATAACGTGATTAACATAGAGAAACAAGTCAACAACATTACAACAACACAAGCCAAAATATCAACCTAAAAACAAGAGAGATTCACACAGGCACAAATCATTACTGCACAAAGCTCCTCCCTCCCTCTTTCTCTCTCTCTCTCCTCCCTCCCTCCTCTCTCTCTCTCCTCTGGAGGTGACAATTTGTGATACAACATAATAACTTAATACAAAGTTAACGAATTTGAGTCAAAACGAATCAAACACGATTAGACACAATCAAATGCAAGTCATAAATAAGTTAACCTAATAAACTCGAAAATAACTCGTTTAACAAGATTATGAATAAGTTAAAAGATAAATTATAAATTAATTAATTAAAAATTAATGTACATATTAATATGTTGAGAGTATAATTTTTTAAATATAACTTTTTAAAAATTTAATTTATTTTTAATATGTTTTATATTTTTATTAACATTTTTTATAAAAAAATTATTTTAAAAATTGATTGTAAAAAGTTGAAGATGTCATTTACAGTTACACAATTATGAACACAATTACAACACAATTCGTTTAAAACACGACCTGTTTATGACACGACTCATTTACGACACAACCCATTTACAATATATGTGACATGACCCATTTATGACATGATGACACGAATTGTCACCTCTACTCTCTCTCTTTCTCTCTTTCTCTCTCTCTCTCTCTCCAAAAGTTCCACTATTACATACTGGTGTCAATTACCATTGCATGCACCTCTCTCTCTCTCTCTCTATATATATATATCCCACCCCCCCCCCCCCACCCCTCCCCCCCCCACCCCCCCCCCGCCGCCCCTCGCCCACCCCGACCAACACCCACAAAA
>JAJIYU010020969.1:0-10205 GCA_030144865.1 Tinospora cordifolia | reverse complement strand
AACAAAATTCTGATGAGTTTTTATAGAGAATATCCTCAGAGTCTTCTAGAAGGTCTAAGGGTGATCCCATGGTACACAGTTACAACATTTTTGCTACTCTTGCAACACATAAAATCCTCCCTCAAATGAGAGGGCAGTTCAACTACACCAAGTTTGGATTGAAGGAAGCAAAAACAAGTGGTGGATGATGATTTTGTTAAGCAGACAATCAATTGATCCTCCGTGGGAATGTAGTGAACGTCAAGGAGACGTTGCAAAACCTTATCATGAACAAAATGAATATTAAGTTCAATATTAAGTTAAATGTGTTATGTGCAGGCATGGAAAATATGATTAGCAGTAAGAGCCCCTGCACTTATGTTGTCACACCATAAAATTGGTGGTGCAAGTAAAGAGACACCTAAATCATGGAGAAGGAATTGGAGCCAAGTCACTTCAGAGGCAACATGAGCAAAAGCATGATACTCGAATTCAATACTTGAGCAGGCAACTACCTGTTGCCTCTTAGATTACCAAGAAACTAATGTCACACCTAAAAGACTCCATAATCAGCAACAAATTTATGATCATCGGGAGAGGGAGCCCAATCAACATGGGGAAATCCTGTAAGGAATAGAGAGGAGGAAGATGGAATGTGAAGAAAGAAATGACACGTCCCTTTAATATAGCGCAAGACTCTCTTCAATACTTGCTAATGCAAGGTTGTAGGTTGTTGTTGATCTTGACTCAACTTATTTATAATGAAGGCAATGTCAGAACGTGTGTTGACAAGATATTGAACACCACCCAATAAGCTTTGATAAAGAATATGATTTTCAAATAGAGGAGACTTAGAAGCAGTTAACTAAGAGCCAATGCCCTAAAAGTAAATCATTAACATACGTAGCTTGATTTTAAGTAAACCAGAAGAATCATGATGAACCTTAATACCCTAAAAGTAATGTAGGTCACCGAGGTCCATTAAGGTAAAAACTTCGCTGAGAGTTGAAATATAATGATGAATAGTGAGCTATCACTACTAGTCACAATGATATCATTGTCGAAGACCAAGATGTAAACAACTTGTTTGTGCCTTCAAAAGATAAAAAGAAAAGAATCAGCTTTAGAATTTTGAAAATTCCATGACAAGAGTGTGGAATGAAGGCGACCAAACCATGCCCAGGATGATTGTCGAAGACCATAAAGGGCTCAATGTGAATATCAAACACAATCTCGTTTTAATTTATCAAGAAAACCCTCTAGTTGAAGCATAAGCACTATTTCAATAAATTTACCATGAAGAAAAGCATTATTAATGTCTAATTGACGAAGACGCCAATTAGAAGAAATGACAAGGATGAGAACAGCACAAATGGTGGAGGCCTTAATTACCAGATAAAACATATTGGAGAAATCAATACCTAAGATTTCACTATAGCCTTTCACAATGAGGTGAGCCTTGTAAAGGTTAATAGAACCATCTAGATTATGTTTGATGGTGAACACCCAACTATTACGAACAAGATGATGGCCCTTAGTAGGTAGGGAAGATGGCGGAACCAAAAACCAAGTACTGAGAGACTATAAGGCTTAGATTTCCTCATCCATGACATTCTTCCAATGAGGTAATAGCAAAGCCTCAAAGACATTTGAGGGGATAGAATTAGTGGGGGTTATGGAGGTAGTAAGGCCCAATGGAAATTTCAATTTGAAAATGCCATCTTCGGCCGAGTGGGCATAAGGTGGGTGGGTAACCGTAAATGAGGCAAGGGAGGAGGCAAAGGAGCAGCAGAAGACAAATTTGGAGGAGTATGAACTAGGGTCGTTGGATTAGCACTAGGCAAAGAACATGTACCAGTAGATGGTATAGGCGTAGTGGATCTTGTAATTGGGCTATGAGGAGGTAAAGGGTGAATTAATAGAACGTGAATTAGTAGAAATGGATGAGCAGATGATGGGACTGGTAAAGAAAAAGAAGAGTTAGAAAATGAACCTAGAAGCTGATCATAAGTTTTGAGGAAAATAAGCTAGGGTAGGAAAACTTGTTTTCATTAAAAAAAAATGACATGACAACTAATGTATATTCTTCCCCTAGAATTCAAACAATTGTAACCCTAATGTGATTGACTATAACCAATGAAAACATAGCTTTCAGACCATAATTGATATATTTTTTTTTGAATGGAATGGACAAATATAAAGATAACATGCATACCCAAACACATAGAGAATTGAGTAGGCAGGAATATGCCGTAAAAGTTTTTGATAAAGACAAATGTCAAAGAGAACTGGGGTTGGCAAGCGATTAATAATAATTATCACAGCCTGACAAGCTTCCCACCAAATGGATAAAGGAAGCTGAGCATGAGCTAACATATAAAGACTAGTTTCAATAAAATGATGATGTTTTCTTTTGGCACAACCATGTTGTTCATGAGTGTAAGGACAAAGATGTTGAAAAATAATGTCGTCTATGGCAAGAAAAGAAGTAAAAAGACGATATTCCCCACCCCAACTGGATTGCATCTATTTTATTGTGGTAGAAAATTGATTTTCAACTAATTTATTGAATTGAGAGAAAATAGAGAGTGCTTCAGACTTTTGTAAACAATGAAGTCATTAATAAAATGAATGTAATAACAAAAACTATCTATAGATGCATAGGAGTAGGACCAGAAATATCTACATGTGTTAATTCAAGAACATAACTAATACAAAACAATGATAGTGTAAATGGTATCTCTTGAAGTAACTAGTGTATTACAACTGTTAAGGATATGGTGTACAATTCACATTGAAGGATGGCCTAATCGCATATGCAACAAACTTTGGGAAGGAGATATGGCAAAAATAAGAGCTGAAGCATAGGAAGAAGTAGGTGTGTCAGTTTAGAATGCCATCTTTAAGAAGTCTGCAGAGAAGCACAGCTTTGGTACGCAAATCCTTCACAAGACAATGATTAGAAAAGAATTTAATGAAAACATTATTGTCATGAGTAAGTTGGGAGACAAAGATCAAATTTTTTGTAATGCTTGGGACACACAAAGTATTAGGAAAATAAAGATTAGATGGGAAGCAAAGGAGAGTTTGCATGACCAAAATGAGAAATAGGTAGATTAGTGTCGTTAACAACAATGAGAGTTTGATTACTTGAATAATTAGAACAAATGCCTAATTGTGAAGGATCCGAAGTAAATAGCAACTACATGACCAAGTTTCCCACAAATTGAGCAGGTGGGTCTGTTGGAGTTACTGCAGCCACCATTGCGACCCTAAAAGTGCCACAACCACCACGAGAGTTGTAACTATTAGAATGATAAGTTTGTGGCTTGTTAAAGGAGATGTTTTGGGGCTGATTTTCTTTTTTTTTTTTTTTTGGGGGGGGGGGGGGGGGGGGTACTTTGTTGTTTAGGGGGGGGTTTAGTGGAGGTAGCATTCACAGGTTGGGTTTGGGTAGCAAAGGAAGGGGAAACAAGAGCCATTGACTGGGCTGAAGTGAGTTGTTGTAATTTGCTCTCGTAGCTCAATAAGGAATCATGCATATTAGACCAAGTGAGTTTTGATTTGTTTTGTAGTAGCGTCGTAATTGGTAAAAACTCAACATCAAGACCATTCAATGCACAGGAGATAAGATTACGGATGGAGAATGGTGCTCCAACTGCTTCAAACTATCAACATGTGTTTTCAAGGTATTTAATTATTGAATCATAGTTTGGGATCCCTTTCGAGTAGTTTGGATACCTATGCGTGATATTTGAATTTTGCTCTATTATGAGCACCACAAACTTCTTCAATGGCATGCTAGGTTTCTTGAGATGTGGGGTGACCAATTATTTGAGAGGCAATGGGTTTAGTAAGGGTGTTTAAAAGCTACCCTAAGAGAAGTTGGTCTCTGCTCACCTAGTCCAAATGAGCTGGGTTATCTTGTCTAGTTTCAACAATAATCGAAGGTGGGCATGGTAAGGTGCCAAATAAGAAGTCATCAAGTTTCTATCTTCTAATCACTGGTAGTATGATATATTTCTATAGAAGGAAATTATCTTGATCAAGTTTCATTGACAGTGTTAGGAAAACGCCACATCATATGTAACGTGACATCTTTCAAATCTAAGTTAGCATGTTTGGTGCTTAAGTGTCCTGTTAAATCAACATTTTGGAAAAAACTTTTAAAAATATTTTGTAATTTGAAAATGGAATACTGCTACTAATATTCTAGAAATATTTTTAATTTGCATAGAATATTACTTGTTTCAAAAAATAGAATATTCCATGTCATGATAGAAATCAAAATATTGCTGCTATTAGTTTTTAGAAAACTAAATATTATGTGTAGCCATTAGATTTTAGAAATATGAATAATACTGCATTTTCTTTTAAAACTAAGTATCACATGCTACTGTTGTCATGAAAGAAATATTGTTTTTGGACAATATTGCATAACTGTAGTGATTGAATTCAAACTTGATGGAAATTTTTTTTTTTTTTGAAATCATTCTAGGCAATTTTTTGGTGCTTGAAATTTTATAAAAATAATATGAATTTTTTTGGAACGGTTAATGAATATAGAAAACTGAATATTGCCGGTTTGGTTTTTAGAAACTGAATATTGTGTTCTACTTGTTATTAGGATTCCGGGTGCTGTTTTGGAAACTGGTATTTTGCATATCTTCCATTTTGAAATACAACAACTGAAACAGATTTTAAGTTTAAGGAATGTTCTATAAAAATCATATTTTGGTGGGTTTCTCTTTCTCCTTAATCGTGGTAGGTTTTTGTTTCAAACTTATTGAACATTCTTGAATATAGAAACAAACCCTATGTTAAAAATGTTCAAAGATTTAAAAAAATTTGCATCTATCTTGTTTTGAAATAGAAATCAAAATCTTGGGGAATGTATTTAGAAAACTAATATGACAATCAATTTCTTCAAAAACTTTCAATCAGCTCAAATTCAAAGAAAAAGAAAAAAAATTGTAGAAGATCGTTGTTATTCTTGGAAAGAAGCTGAATTTTTGGAAATCTGATAGTTCATCGACTATGCTCACAGTATCGCGACACAATTGATCTCACAGTTTGCCCAGAAAGTCACCGAAAATTTTTGTCTATCAAAGAAATGATCTGCACTAAAGTCTTTATATACAGAGGTAACTAAAGCTTTAATTATCACTCAGAGCTATAAAAAAATAGTGTTTATACAAGAGTGATCTAATGTAATGAGAGTTGAATTCTTTATTCTTATTTTATTAGGTGATCATGAAAGAGTTATACTCTTTACAACTTGTGTATTTGCAGAGTTTGGCAGCATTCTTCTAGACGAAAGAAGCTCGTTGTGGTTCATGGGCATAGAATGTTGCTGCAAAGTGTTGAACCTGTTGTAAGTATTGCAAAGTGTAGCATCGGTGTTGCAATCGTCGTGTTGGTCCAATTGCAATAGTTATACGGTGTAGTGTACATTGCAAGGTGTGATATCGGTATTGTGCTCATCATGTTACTCTAGTTGCAATAGTTGTTATTCCAATTGTTCCTATAGGGTGTTGGACCTGCTGGAAGTATTGAAAACTGTGGCATCAATGTTGCAATCATCGTATTAGTCCAATTCCAATAGTTGTACCATTTGTTTATAGTGGCATTCTTTATTTGGGCGAGGCCCCACAGGTGTAGGCATTGGTTGAATTACGTAACCAATCTTTGTGTGTCATTTACTTTATGCACTGTCCAATTATTACATTGTTGCACTTCATTAGATAAATTGGTTACTAACTGATTACATGACTCTTGAACTCTCAATTGGCATCAGAGTGGTCACCTTTTCTTTTTGTTTTAGCCTTTAACTTGGCAGGTGAGATCTGTAACAAAAATGAGTCACTCAGCTACTATGAAGCATCATCCCAAAGAAGGAGAGATCATGATACGACCTCCACTCCTTGAAGAAGGCAGATACACATACTAGAAAACAAATATGTGAATCTTTATTCGATCTTTGTGGAAGGATGGACTCTACCAATTTCAAAAAATAACTCTACCATCAAACCAAAATCTGACTGGACCGTAGACGAAAGGAGATTGTGTCTTACAAACTCTAAAACTCTCAACACGATCTTTAATGTTGTAGGTACAGAGTAGTTCAAACTGATTTCAACTTGTGAAATTGCTAAAGACACACGAGAAACATTACAAACAATTCATGAAGAAATCAGTGCAGTGCGCGTCTCCAAACTTCAGCTTCTAACTTCACCGTTTGAACTATTAAAAATTGAGGAACACAAAACCATCTCAAATTTTAAAAGTAAGCCATGTGACATTGCGAATCAAGCATTCCACTTGGGAAAGAAGTTTTTAGACGAAAAACTAGTGAGAAAAATCTTGAGGTTTTTACCTCCAAGGTTTGCTGTGAAATTTGCTGCAATTGAAGAAACTAAGGACCTAACCAAGATAAGATTTAACGAGCTTATGGGTTCCTTGCAAACTTAAGAGATGAGTCTTTCAAATAAAAAAACTGAAAAAAGCATGACACCTCAAGCAGAAACAAGTGTTGATGATAAAGAAAATGAGATTGCGATGATAACCAAGAACGTTTCAAGATTTCTAAAAAATTATGGAAAATAGAACCTTTCACCCAAGAATATGTTGGACGTACAAAAAAATCATGAATTAGTCTTCCAAAACTAACAGAAGATCCAAGAACATCAAGTGTCATGAGTGTGGAGGTTTAGGACACTTTGAGGTTGAATGTGTGAACATTCTCAGAAAAAGGTGATAACATAACATGGAGCGATGAATCTGATAACGGCCAAGATGAAGATGAAGGGATCTTAAGTAACTTTATTGCTTTCATTGCTCCTGTCAAAAATACAACCATAAAATTTGCTATCTGATTTAGACAGTGATGATGACGAGGTAAGCTTGGATGAGTTTAGAAAAACTTATGAACTAATGTATGAAAAATGGTTGTAGGTTGGGACACACAATAGAGAACTGGAAGAACGTATTCTCAGGATGAAGGAGGCTATCAAAATCCAGCAAGATGCAATCAAAGAGAATGAGAAAAATGTAGACGAATTGATAAAGAAGTTGAATGTTGCTGAACAAACATTACAGCGTCTAAATATAGGGAAAACAAAACTAAACGAAATTCTTCACTTTGGGTAGAGCTCACATGATCGAAGGTGTCTTGGATACATTGCAGAAACAAAGATAATAGTTAATTCAAAGTTGGATTCACTATGGAAACAAAGCATAAAAACCAGTGCAAAAACACAAAAATAACAAGCAGAGTTTTCATTTGCTATTACAGTAACAAACGGGCCATAAATGGAAGCACTATCGCAATTTTCATAGGAATGTACTGTAGGATAACAGAATGAAGAAACCCAAAATCATTCAAAGGTGGGTTTATAAAGGAACAAACAGAGCATTCGTTGTTCATACTGCTCTGTCTGCCTATTCTGAAGAAGCTTGGTACCTCGACAGTGAGTGTTCAAAACATATGGCAGGTAACAAAAGATTGCTAACATCTTAATGTGAAGAAGAAGATAGTTACGTCACCTTCAGTGATGGAGAAAAGGAAAAAGTCATGGGAAGAAGAACTTTGAATGTTGCTGAAATACCAAAATTAAAGGATGTCCTACTTGTAGAAGGATTGAAGGTAAATCTGATAAGTATTAGCCAACTTTGTGATAAAGAATTACAAGTGAACATCACAAATGAAGGATGTTGAATCTTGGACAGTTTAGGAGCTTCTAACATAAAGGGGGTAAGAACCTCTAACAACTACTATCAGTTAGAAAAGAATGCAAAAAATGATGATCGGACCAAAAATCATTTGCTCAAAAATGATGCAGAATCAGACAGACAGACTATTACAACAATTAACAAGACAAAGGATAGCACAAACAACCCAACAGAAGTAGAATCTAAAACTATTCAAGAACCCACTCTTAGAATTTGACTAAATCATCCATAAGACCTATTGATTGGTGAACTAAACGATGGCAAACATCTCAAAAAAAGTTCCTCGAAAGAACTACAAATAAATGGTAAGGTTTTCTTGTTATATGCCTTTGATAGAGCTAAAAAAATGTCGAAGTCCTTTTGCAAGATGAATTTTAGGTATGTGGGCAAGGTAATGTTCAATAATCATATATATATATATATATATACACATATACTTATAACAATATATATAAGGATAATATATTTTTTGGGATGTTAAAGTTCACGATAGTTTTTCCACATGTTTACATACATACTACATCCATATCATTGTTTTACACATACATGCATTCCATTTTCCTTTATGTTGTGTGCAATTTTTTCTCATGCCCTTTTAGCATCTGTCATGTTGAACATCATAGATCATACACAAATCTCTCTATAGTCCTTATATATGCATCAATGTTTTACCTCTCTTGAATAGTTTTTCCTCCACTGTTTTTGGTTTTGATTATGAACCTGCTGCTATACCACTTCCTGTGCAACTGAGGTTACATAACGACACCAAAGATTGTTGAGGTTGCTTTTGAGATCGTCTTTTTCAAGTCTTATCCTTGGTCCTTAGTAAGAAAAAACATAAATAGATCATTTTCTAGGACCATAAAAAAAACTCAACATTCATCGAAGTATTTGATTCCAAGTAAGAACCTTTCTTACTATTTTATATGGTTTATCTATGCTGCCATGTAGGGGGAGATTCATATCTCATTTAGTTAAGGGGGAGTGAGATTCTCATTAAGATTTTTGAGAGTCATTCTTCCTATTTAGGTGTCATTCTCTGCATATCTTATGCGTATAGCTAAATCAATTTTAAAAACTATTTTAGAGTCCACCTAAGTTTCAATCTCAATCCATGAGAGATTCAGATTCTATATCAGCTCAGTTTAGACTCTCATACTGAAATGTAACTCTAGTTACGAAATCTAAAGCTTCCATTAGTCAACCAAGGAAAAACAAAGTGGTGGCATTTGCACTTGAATATTAAACTCTAATGAAAATGGATGATTCTTCAAAAGTGCCTAAGATTAAATTCATTGCTGCAAAACTTCCTCTCCTTTACAACGTAGGCAAGAAGCCTTGTGCTATTATCCCCAAATTCTGTTTATGCTATTATTTAGGGGGAGTGTTCAAAGTTTCAAATTTTTCCACAATCGACATTGTTAAGTTCAAAAGGGGGGAGAATGTGTATGTGCACAAAAGGAGAGAATACTTGTGCAATGTGTGTGTATAGCAAGATCCATAACTCTTTTTTTGTGCTCAAATATTATCTGCATTATTTGCTCCTAATTGCATTCTGTTTGATCTTACTGTTCATACATATCTTGATATCACATACTATTGTGTTTTGCATCAAACAATGTCAAAGTGAGAGATTGTTAAGAAAATGCCACATCATATGTGATTTGGCATCTTTTAAATTTGAGTTGGCATGTTTGGTGCTTAGGATATTACATGTTTTAGGGAACAGAATCTTGCATAACATGATAGAGATTTTGGAATATTGCTGCTATTAGTTTTTAGAAACTAAATATTATCTGTAGCCATTAGATTTTAGAAATGTGAATAATACTACACTTTCTTTTGAAACTAAGTATTACGTGCTACTGTTATATTGCATACTGTTCTTGGAAAATATTGCATAACTGTTGGAATTGATTTCAAACCTAATGGAAAGTTTTTTCTTTTTTTGAAATCATTCTTGGCAAGTTGTTGGTGATTGAGATTTTTTAGAAATAATATTAACCTTTTAGAACAGTTAATGAATATAGAAAACTGAATATTACTGGTTTTGGGTTTTAGAAAACTGAATGTTGTGTTCTGCTTGTTATTCGGATATCACGTGTTGTTTTGGAAACTAGTATTTTGCATATTTTTTGTTTTGAAAATACAACAGCTGAAACAGATTTTAAGTTTAAGGATTGTTTTTAAAATCATATTTTGGTGAGTTTTCCTTCCTCCTTAATCGTGGCAAGTTTCTTGTTGGGATCACTGCAAGTGTACAGGATCACAATAGTAATATACTCGGTAAATACCGGATGGGAACGGTATTTAGTTAATAATCTTAAGGCCCAATCTAATTTCAGTTTCAACTTTGTTAAGGCTAAGAATTTAATTAAATAGTAAAAAACTTAAATTAAATCGAAAGTAAATTGAAAGCAAGTGAATATTAAATTGAAAAATATATGAATTAAAATTCTAGGATAGTAAAATATCATGTATTCACTTTTAATATT
>JAJIYU010020968.1:0-10211 GCA_030144865.1 Tinospora cordifolia | reverse complement strand
AACTTACTTATTATGTCAAATTCGCCCAACCACTAGTAAGCCTCTCCAATTCTAACAACAAGTGATATCAAAATAATAAAAAGACTCAAAAGCGAAAGTAAGCAACCATTTCGAGGAGTGATTATCGTATTACATTTTGCCTTGTCCAAAATACACATTCGACCATATATATACATATATAGAAAAATGACCAACCTCAAACAAAAAGACCAAGAAAAGGGAAAAGGAGTCGTCATGGGACTAGACAATCACCACGCCTTCCTCTCTATCAGCCACTGAAGTACCTAAAATATTAGTAGAGTAGTGAGCCTAAAAATCAACATGGCTCAGTGAGTAATAAGACTAGAATGTTACCCATAACCAACATTCCCAAAATGGTATATGTATGCATGAACAGTAAAATGATGTAGTGTGAATGTATGGTACAGTACAAAATCAGTTATAAACAATGCAATAATTATAGAGAAACATTTTAAAAACATGTTGCTCAAAATTTTATCAGGACTAGGGTTCAAATCATCAAATCCAACCCTAAGGTCATTGTTTGAGTGAATCATGAGTCAGGCGTATCGGCCACTCGAGCGGGTCGTAAGCTAGGATATTCCTCGAATACCCTAATCCTGCACTTGATCCTCTAATGTCGTACTCGAGCAGGTCTGAGGATAGGCACACTAATCATATGCTCTAATCCCGACGCTCGACCCTCGAATCTAATCCCAATGACATTGTGTGCCTTGACCCTGACACTCGACAATCGAGCCTATGATCTCATTACCTATGTTTATCTACATGTTTCAAATCAATCCAATGTATTTCAATCTCATAAAACCATTTAAACCATGTCATTTCACACAAGTTTTATATAAGGAACACAACTTACAAAAAACACCTAAATCAAACTACTCATCTCAGGTCCCGCGCACTGATGTCCTGTCGTCGACCGGCCCAATCTTGTAGTGTACGATCAAATCTACATTGTTTAAACTCAATTTTAGTTCTCTATAAAATGTAGTTTAATCCCTTATTCTACTGTCCCTAATCGGTCTCGATCAACCCAAATTCAATTCGGTCAATTGATCAATCGGTCAAACTTGGTCAACTAGTCAAAATTGGTTAACATAATCAATTTTGGTCAACTTTAGTCAATTTGGATAAAATTGGTAAAACTTGGGGCATTAGGCCAAAATCCCCAAATTCCAACATTGAGCCCAAATTCAAGTTTTTTGTTCTCTTTGCGCAGTAAAGTTTTTGATTTTTCCGTGATCAACCTATATGTCAGATTTACGCAAAACCTTTCATATTTCATCTACACTTCCTAGAAATTTACCAAAATTTTAGATTATGATTTTTGGACATCATTTGCTATGGTTTCTAAGTGTGATAATAGGGACTATGAAATCTCGTTTCCTATGGGACGGACAGTTAGTTGGTGCATCAATTGACCCTATTACCCAATTTAGATTGGGATGAAATTTGGCACACATATTCTTGACATATCCAATGACCCTCCACCAGATTGCACCTCAAAATACCCATTTTGGGTAAGTCAATTTGTCTCCTACATTTTCTGTTATGTAACAGATTCTACAATGTTTAAGTTTCCTATAGGTTTTCATGTGCCTAACTATCTCTATTAGCCCATTGATTTGAGGTAATATCTCATATGTTTTGTAAAGCTTAGATTACAGATCATTTACACATCAAGCATCATTCAAATCAATAAGCAAACAAAGACATAATCACTCTCAAATACACCCTACTACTTAGCACATATATCAACAATCTAAAAATATTTTCTAAATATCAAATCCTTGCCTGTAACTAGGTATCTTGGCATGGTCACAAAACTATGCATACAAAGGCTTAGGGGTGGGGATTTATACCTCCTTGTAGCATCAAATGTGATATTTAAAACACCTTAAATCTCAATCCAAATAGATGTCTCTTACCACTTCAAATGATGCCTTAAAAATGCTTCTAAGAACTGTCTTTTGCTGGAACTGTTATAACAGTTGATCAAATAGTCAACTTTAATGCTTTGTAAAACAAGTTTAAGGTTTCAATTTTTGATTTTCATCACTTGGAGATTGAAGTACACTTAACAAGGAACAAAACTGGGGTTTTACCTCAAAAATGGACCTTGAATGGGTTAAGAATAAACCCCTTGAAGATTGTTCCAACACAGTCTCCCAGCATCTTCAATTGCAATAGTGTCCAACAACACCCTTTTGAGGTTATTTCAGTCTCAAATGGATGGGGGATTCGACCAATGGATTGTGCATCGTTGTAGAGGGAATTGAGAGCTTTCCAATGAGTTCAAGATCACAAAAAATAGATACGGGAGGAGGAAGAAACGGATTATTGAAGGTGGGTTTCAAAAATAGAAATGGAAATTCTGCTCATGAGTTGAGTTTTATTGCATGGTTGAAGTATCCTTGCATGGCAAAAAGGAGTGCCATATGGCCATCTACGTGGCTCATGAGTTGCTATGCAAGGTGCCTTGTTGTCCCCATCTATTGGCTCAGTGAAGAGGTTGATTATATTGGCAAAACCATGGCTCAGAACCATGGATTTGTTGATTTTCTTGTTGAAAAAACGCTGAAAAATTCAATAAAAATGAAGAAAAAGGCAATTGGGGTGCGTGGGCGGAGCCTGTGTGGCTATTTTCAGCCCACACGGGCTCACAGCCCGTGTGGTCGAAAACCTAGCAATTTTTTTTTTTGTTTGTTTGCTATTATTTCTCTTTCATTCATTCACACACACACACACACACAGACACAGATATATATATATATATATATACATACATATTTGATTCATTTTTTTCCTTTATTTAGGTATTTTACCAATTTTCATCAAATTTTTGCTATTTCTCAATTTTCATCATTTAGACACCTCTTCCCAAAAACTAGCATTGTTCTCCTAAAAATTCAATAATCACCTCAAAAATTCAATAATAACCGAGAAAAATTATATTCTCTCTCAAAAATTATATTTTCACTATAATTATATTATTCTCTTCTCAAAATTGTATTTCTCAATTATTCTAATTTTCTTCAATAAATAATTAAAATTTATAGAATATTGGAAAAGGTCATGTATTTTCGTTATAATTTCAAAAAAAAAACGTGCAAACACATACGTCGAACCCATGAATTTTTGTGTGAAAAATATAGGTCGTCATAATATATATATATATATATTATAATTCATTTATAAGAATTATCAAATATAAAATTTAGATATCACACGTCAATAAAAGAATAAATAATTCATGCAAGATTTCTAATTAAGACAATTAACAAAATAATTACTAATTAAGGTAATGACTTCGTATAAAGTTTATTGTTGACTACAAATTACTATATGTGCTACTTACATCATTACAAATCATACAGTGATCCTCAAGTTGTTTAGCGGTCATATTAATCATATCCATATTCGAATTCAATGATCAATAGATAATTCAAAAGTGTTTTTCAACTTTTGGATACCAGCCTATTTCTCATCTCTCAATTGCATAATTTTTTCTCATTTTTCTTCCAATTATTCCATTGTAGTAAATGTATTTGTTCCCTACACCTTGCCCTTTTTCTTTGCTTTGTTCTTTTCTCTTTGCCGCCATTTGATCCATCAGACAAACTTCAACTACGTCATCATCAACCTCTTAACATGTATTTGCATTTGATGAAGACATGTAGGCACCAAATTCATTAAGTCATGTTTTTTTCGTTGATCGATGCTAAGCAATGCTTGATCTCTATTTGGGATTATCTTTTAGCATTATCCAAACCTTATTGTAGGTGAAATGCTTTTTGATAGTATATGACTCGAGCACCTTATCACTCCCACCACTATGGTGATCTGCTAATAATTTGTTGTATACCTTATTAAATTCGTTAACAACAGAAATAAACCAAAACTAATGTTGCTTAACAAAATTTGATTTTCTAGGTGGACCACACTTGCAATTTACATTATAGTTCTCTGTAACACATTTGCAAACGTTTTCTTGCTTCATCAATTGCCAACAATACCATTAGTTGAAATAGTTAACTAAGCATTCACAATCATACGATCATCTTCCACGCTCCATGGTTGATGCTTGTCAACAACTTCTTCGCTTGGGTCCTTTGAAAGAATAATTTTATCACTCATTGGTTGTGTAGAAAATCACAGAATCATAGAATCAAAGATGAAATTGGTTTTAGTTAAATTTTCAGGTTGCTTGTGGGAAGACTTATCTAAATTTTTGGACAATTAATAAATGAATGACCATTTGAGATTATTACTTAAATATGGGGGAAACATATTTGATGATGGATACACCAAAAAAGGAAATTAAAATCTTTGTTGATGTTGCCCCATAAACTTGGGGTACACAAGATTTTGGGACTTGAAATATTTGGAGGATAAAAGTTGGACATGTTTTGTATTTGTGATGGGACAAATGGAGGAGAAATATTTCGAGGATTTTGTGGATTATTGGTTTAGGTGTGAGGACAGTGAAGAACTGTTAAATTGATCTACTGTATAATAAAATTTAATGAAATATTTGTAAATAATGAGAAAGTGAAATATTGGAAGTGGAGAAATACTTTTGAAGAAAGAATGAGTATTGAAAGTTGTTGGTGAATGAAATAAAATTTTTGATTCAGTTGAGGTAGCATTTATAGTAAGTTTTAAAATATTAAGTAAAATATATAAATATAAAAAATAAAAAATAAAAATTTTAATTGAAAAAATGTTTATTAGCAGTTGCGCACTTCAACAACTAGTAAACATAATTAAGAAAGAAAAAGAACAAACTTGTTGCAATGACTTTTTTAGTCATTGCAATAACTTTTATTTTAAAAAGAAAAAAAATTTTGACATGTGCTACGATGTCATAGAGCGTGTTAGAACAATAAAAAAAATAATTTTCTTAAACACATTAAGTGTTTGGCATCCCCCAAACTCTCAATGTGTTTATGCCTTGGCTAGACTGGCCACGTGGTCTCTCAATGAGCACCTACGACACCCCATTGTGGATGCCCCTAGCTTAGTTAATTAAAAAAATGTAGTAATAACATTGAAGTCTCCACTTCGAGCCTTAATAGACAACATTTGTCAAAATAGTATATATAAAGTAATAATATAAAAAATGATTACAAGTGATCTTGCTAGTGATAAATTTAAAAAAAGGGATAAATTTTAATAAATCAAGATCCAAAATTTAAAATTTAAAATTCAAATTTGTAGATTTCAAACTTGAAATTCAAAATTCAAAATTAAAATTTGAATAATATTTCCTTGACATGGATGATCCAAACAAAGAAGAAGATAAATTAAAATTTTGTTTGGGTTTAAATGATTTTCAAATAAAGGGGTAGTATATCAAGAAAGATTGAATTTTCTCAAATTAGGTAAACAAGATTTTCAACCAAAAAAAAAAAAAAAAAAAAAAAACTCTAGTTGGTTTTTCTAACTCTCCTCTTTAATAGTTGACCCTCTTTTCCTTCTTACAAATCATGTTTCATCATTGAAAAACTACCAAGATCACCATTAGAGCCCATCTACAAAATTCCAAAAGATCATCTTCACAACTTACATAAAATTGACCAAGAGTGGTGCAATATTTCCCCTCTTTTCTAGTAGTTTTCTTAGCTTCCTTCTTCTCTTAGTTCTCTTCCTCCATCTTGTTTCCATTAATGTTCAGCAAGGATATTGGTACAATCTTGCCAAGAATTAAAACATTAAAACCCCTCTCTCTCTTGCATCAAATCTTCATTTTGTTCTTTCAACCCATCAATCAAATTTGGGAGCAGTGTTAGGAGATCTTGGTTTCAAATTTTTGTTGTTTTGTTTCAAGTGCATGCTTCTTGTCCCATTTCATTTCTTGTTGGCAACATAGTAGCTTTTGTTTCTCTCTCCTTCCCCCCCCCCTCTCTTTTTTTTTTCTTTTTCAATTTGTTATTGTTTTTGTTGTTTCAGATTGATTTGGCACAAGTTGGGGCAATTTGATGATTTGTTTTTCAATTGTTAATTTTGTGTCATGTACAGTCCATTGTGATCATTAGGTGTGTGGTTCTTTGACTTTTGCGATTCTGTCGAATTTTTGCAAAATTGATTTTGAATTGGTTGTTGCTACTAATTAGCTTATACAATACTATTGCTTTAGGATTCTCTGAGCTATTTTCAATTGTTTGCCTAATTTATTTTTTGTGATTTGAGCTGGATTTTGCATGTAAAAACCTAAATTAACCATGCCGGAGCTAGAATTACCACATTCTACTTGGGTAGGAAACAAAAGCTCCATCCGTCTGAGCTACAGCCGATGCCTATTATTTACTTATTTGAGATAATAAGAAAAACAGAATAAACAACAAAGAAAAGACATAAGTTTGTATAGTTGCTAAGTTTGAAGAAATCCTACTAATGTGTGGAACGTTAGATTTTAGTATTTATATTATATAGTTTTGGAACATAATTGGTAGATAATAAAGATGCTATTAGGCTATTAGCTACACTCAAAGTTAGTTCTTGAGAAAAAACTGGTAGGAAATTTGTCTTTCATGTCTTTTATGCCTGCCATGACTTATTTCTTTAAGAACAATACTGAAATGCTTGTTGAAATTGTATCTGTTATGCAATTGCAGTATCTATAACCATCATATACAGGAACACATATAAGAACAATGTTGTGGCTCTTATTTAACAATTGTTAGTATTTTTCTTTAAAACATAAGAGCAAGAATATATAACTAGACAATATATTTTTTTCCCCTTTTGTCTTCCTTCCCTATAAATGCAATTTAAAGATAAACAAGAATCTTCTTTCTAAGCTGGTGAAGCTTTAAGAGTTGAGTACACTAATACTATCCATCCTTTGACATAGTTTTAAGAGCACCTTTCTACCTTTCTTTGATGTCTAATTTGACAAGAATTTGCTATTTTCTAATGTAAGTTCAATGATGCCTTTGTTCTACATACTCTGCAAATAAATATTTTATTTTTTATGTGTTCTTTTAACAAATGTGAATACATGGAGGAGAACATGTTGTTGGTTGTAGCATACGTGATTGAAAATGATGTGTGTTCATTGTTGCATTGTTGTGAAATTTGTGCACCAATCCTAGAGTTGGCAATATTGATTGCATTTTGGTTTACACCACACTAGAAAATGAATAGCGGATCATGCAAATGAGTTGATGATCCTTCTACATGCTTAATCATTATCTTGGTAATTTTGTGTTTCTTTGCTTATGAGTTTCTTTCTCTTTTTTCTTTTTTCTTTGGGGTCTTTTTGACCTTTAGTATCCCATTGATCCCTTGGTGAAGATGAGATTAGTCTAGAGTTCATTAATTTTAGCTGTATGCACATTATGTATTGAATGCCCCAATCCTTGAGATAACAAAACTGTGTGAAGAAAAAGTAGATTCTAAGTGTAGTAGGAATAAAAAAGCTTATGGAGCTGGGTTAAAACATTTGAACAAACCCTGATGGTTCTAGTGAATACATTTTACCAAAAGATTAGGATGGCGAGATGGTAACTAGTGGTGGTCTTACATTTTTTCTTCAAAAGAAGTAGAGAAAAACACATTAGGAAATAGGGTCACTAAGTTTAAAAGTAGTACTAGTAGAGGACAATTTCTTATAGATGTTGAGGGTCTATATAAAACTGACCATGAGTTGCACTTAAAATAAGGGAAGTTGTCACTACGAAATATGGGTCTCAAAGGAGGTTGCCTTGCAAAAGTTGCCATCGTGATTTTCCAATGAACAAAGAAAAAAGGTAGATAAAGTAGCAGCGTACTTGTATAACGTAGAGAACTATCTCTCTCTCTTTCATACATACATACATACATATAATTAACAAGTCCAAGAAATTGTTGTATAGTTGTTTTGTCTAGCAAAACATCCGGGAATTCAAAGAGCTTATGTGAGATATGGGGCTGCAAGGAGAGCTTTCCATCATAGATATTCATGCCTAAGAAATCAATGGACGTCTGGAACAGCTGCATTTTCTTCTCAAAGAGCATGAGACCTGCAGAGACACAGAGATCATGGAATTTTTTGACAAGGTCAAAGTGTGATGATAGATCCTTGGAGAATAAAAGGATATCATCAACATATATGAGTGCTTGATGCTGAATCTCAGAGAAAATTTTTGTCATGGTTCGCTGGAAAATTGAGGGGGGTAGTTTTGAGACCAAAGGGCATTACCGTCCATTGGTAATGAGAACCAGGGATGACAAATGCAGTCTTGGGCCTATCTTTAGGATGAATATTGAGTTGCCAAAAACCTGATTTGCTGTCAAATTTCGAAAATATTTTTGCTTCAGAAAGATGCTAAAACAATGTCTCAGTTGAAAAAGAAGGAACTTATCATCTTTGAGAAAGATTTTAAGGGGTTGGTAGTTAATAACCAAATAGAGCTTTCCTCATATCTATTTAGATCTCTTATTAACATAAAAGGCTTCACATGCCCATGGAGAAGTGGTTGGTTCAATCAATCCTTCCTGCTTTAACTGTTCAAGTTCCTCGATAGCAAGTGTAAGTTGGGATGGTGGCATTCCAGGATGAGAGACCTTAGTAGAATTAATATCTTCATTGAGCTTGAAAGGGAGCTTAATAAAGTAATCTTGATTGAACCATAATGGTTTTTTGCATTTGGCAAGAAAAGCTGTATGACTTTCGGCACAACAATTTTGAAGAAGCAAAACCTAGAGATCTTGAGCTTGAGGGGAGTCTCAGAGAAATTCTTCAAGTTGAGTTCCTTCAGAGATAGACGAAACCCAGGGAACAAATGCAGAATTTTTTCTGAGGCCTTGAGGAGTCCATTTGAGATGGTTGATCTTTTGAAGGATATCATAACCAATGATGAATGGTTTTGATAATCCAGGAGCTCCAAGGATTCTGTGTTTAAATGTGAGCAATGGGTGGAGCTTGATCTTCATAAGTTTACTGATGTGAGTGATGGCAAGCCGACTTAGGCCAACAGTGTTGAAACTTTGCTAGTAAGGTTTTCACCATTCACAAGTCAGTATGGAAGGATCCATCAATGTTGTTGAGGCACCTATATCAATAAGAGTTGTTAGAGAAATAGGGTGATGATAGGGAGAGAGATAGACTTGGACCCTGCCGTGAGGTAAATTGAAGGTCCCATTGGTAGATGGAGGCAAGGAGTTTAAGATGAAAGCTTGTGTATTAGAGATAGCCACAAGTGCTACAAGAAAAAAGTCATCTTGAAATTCAAATAGGGATTCAACATCAAAAGCCTCTGTATCAGTGAGCGCTGTTATTTTTTCAATGAGCATTGCATGTCTCTTGGATTTTTTCAAGCAAGTTTTGGCAAAATGTCCCTTTTGTTTGCATATAAAACACCTGGAGTCAGGATCACCACGAGAAGGCTTTCTTATTAAGAACTTCCAATTTCTTGCAAAATAGCCTTTTAGATATGGATTTGGCCTTCTGAAAGATTTTGAAGGATGTAGATGCTTTGACTTCTATTTGCATGAGCAAGGTTCAAAAGCGTGACATTTAGGGATAGAATCATGGCAGACGGTGGAAAGGATTTTTCCAATTCTTTGGGTGCGCTGGACGATCTCATACTGGGCGCAAAGCCCTTGGTGTCCATTTTGGATATAAGATAATAATTGCCCTAGAGTACTTTCTTGTGTAGTCTTCTTATGAGTTGCCATGCATTCTTTTGCCTTGCTTACAATGGGCGGCTGAGAAGAGAACAAGAAGACTAGGGGTGGCAATTTGTGATACGACACGATAACCCGACCCGAACATGACACGAAGTTAACAGGTTTGGGTTTGATATAACGGGTTTGGGTCTAAACGAGTTGAACACGATTAAACACGACTAAATATGGGTCATAAATAGGTTAACCTGATAAACTCGAAATAACCCGTTTAACATGATTAAAAATAAGTCAATAAATAGGTTATACATAGGTTAATGTTACATAATACATTAAGAATAATTTTAATTTTTAAAAATATTTTTAATTTAATTTTAATAAATCATTTTTATATTTTTGTATTTAGTTAATATTTTTAAAAAATAATTTTAAAAATTAGGCATATATTATTTGAGATATTCTTCTTTTTTTTTTAAGAAAAATGATTACACAATAAATTAAAAAAGTATTATGCCCCTTTAAAAATAAACTCTGTCTTTAGCAAAAAATATTATACTCAAATTAAAATATAAAAATAA
>JAJIYU010020967.1:0-10224 GCA_030144865.1 Tinospora cordifolia | reverse complement strand
AATGGTTTATTCTTGAATTAGAAAGTTATGTACTTTCTTTTATTAATAAAGAAGTTGAATTTTTCTTTACCTTTAAATGTCTTGATTTTATAAATGTGAAATTGCACTATTAAATTTATTCTAAGGCATGTGGTATTGAAAAATAGAAAGTCAAGTGTGTGTCACTTGTAAAGTAACACCGGCTCGACCCGCCAATTGGTTAAGTCCACCGTCAAAACAATGGTGGTTATGTCCAAACTTAAGGAATGTGGGGGTTGGGGTGTTACAGACTTTGACTAAAGGAATGTCTTTTGTAGGTCTAATTCATAGGCGCATTCTCTAATTCTTCTAAGTATTTCAAATGGGTCGATAAATCTTGATGGCAATTTTCCTTTATATCTGAAATCCTTGATTCTTTTTCTGAGGGCTTATCCTTAAGAACACTTTATCACCTACCTAAAACACCCCAGCCCTCGAATCCTGTCACAATCGCCGCTAATTGGGTGTCTTTGTCTCTCGTCTCTAAACATAGTCATGCGGTCACTCCCGCTTTTACTATCTGGAGATTAGGACATTACTTTTATTTTTTCTTTCTCATAACTATCCTAATAAAACATTAGAGTGCGGAAACATAACAATTTATAATATGCATTTTCAACATAAGGAAGACATATCAACTAGAACTAATATTATTAAACTCAAAAGAAATGAAATACTCTGGCCCTATGGCCTAAGTTGAAAAGAATCATTAAACCAACATTTTGCCCCATGGCCAAAGTCAATGAATAAACCAAACATAAATTAAATGTGGGTCTCATGCTCTACAAATGTAAACAAAAGTAAACTTCTACTCCTATACAACTATGACAGTGGATTGCATCAAACTACTACAATGATTTCCAATTACTTGTTGTGAGCAAGTATCTTTAATAATTACCTCAAAAATAGATTAGCGCGGTGAGCTCAAGAGCCCAGTCGATCATATACAACACATCACAAACATTATCAAAGTTAGAAACATAACACATGCAAACACTTATAAATCATTATGTATTTCAAACACTTCAATTGTTTAGGTTGTCATTAAGATCGAAAGGAATCTCCTCAGTACTATCCTAGGTCCGAAGTCTTGGAAGTAATACCCAGAAGGCCAATTCCTCATCATGAAACAAACTTAGGAATGAGGTCTCACTCGATTCTTAGTTCCATCTCAATTACTACCACAGTAGCATGGACACCCGCCTAGGGTGGAGAAATACTCACGGTGATACAAAACTATTGCCACAGTATTTGTTCCACTGCCCTGGTACATGGTTACAATCTTAATTGTCTTTATTTAGTGACCACTAGTATGCACAACTTATCTCTGCATGTAATACCCTGCAATCTAGTAGTGAATAAAATGAAACAATTCAATTGCATTTGATTGAATTTGGGTGAGAAATGAAAATGAATCCATTTCAAAGATAAATTAAGCAAGTCCAGACCATATTTAGTGTATCTTTTGAGCTCAGAATAACCTGAAATGACACAAGATGCCATGTGCGATGCAATAAGGGTCACCTTAGCCAAATGATAGTTTGAAAATGTGCATTATTTTATTATGAACACAAAAATATATAATATAGTCCTTAAATCTTGGTAAATAATGAGTTATGAATTTTTATTAAATTCATGTGGACCCATAAATTCATGGCCACCCCTAAACATGTGCAAACCATATAGGTAGAATACCATGATCATGTACACCCTCACCCTACCCAACCTCAATGGGACATTTCCCTTATTTGGAATCATGTAGAATGATCCCATGTGCCATGCAAATTATCAAGTATACCACACCTATAAGAAACCGTGAAGAATGATCTCATGTATACCACACTTTGATCATGTGCACCATGCCCTATTATGCAAAATTGGTCCATGTGTATGTGTGTGCACACATGTGAGCAACCCTAATTTAGAAGTGTCTAAATGGTGAACCATGAAAACCTAGCCGTCACACACACAAAGACGAAACCAAAAACAAAGAATAAGAAAGTTTTCAAAACCCAAAATGCTCCAATCTTGGTGCCATGTGAAGAGATTACCATCATATCCTTAACAAAACCCTAGTTGTCCTCTATGTGTGTGTCATCAGCAACAACCCTAGCCGTCATATGTGAGAAAATCCTAATTAAAGATGCCAAATCGTGTCCCCCCTAGTGCTATTGAAAATCTATATAAACTCCATTGTGCATACTTATTCTTCATCCCAAAGCAAAGGGTTAACACTTTCCTCTTAGCTTATTTTAGCCTTCTTCTTGGCAACCTTTGTGTTCTTGAGTGATCTTGAGGTATTCTTGAGTGTTTGAGTGTTTGACTGAGTGTTCTTGAGTAGTGTTGAAGTCCTAAAAGTGTTGAAGAAAGGAACCTTTGTTGGATTTCCATCAAACTTGCAATTAAGGTGGAAGTGATTTCTAAAACCTCATTTTTTTCTTCTTTAGATTAATACCATGTTCATTGCATATTTAATTCTCAGCAATCATTCATGTTTCAATTTCAAAATTATAATTTATGATTTTAATTTCAGTTTCATTCATGTTTAGTACATGAGCATGTTTTAAGCATTCATGAATCTGTGTCATATTTAGTACCATGTTTATGTTTATTTCAATGTTTGGTGCATGCTTTTGGGTGATTCGTGCTTTGATTTTTAGATTATTTATAATCTAAAATTTATTTTTCTAATTTTATGATTCTTGAATATAAAATTAATTATGATATTCAAGAATCATGATGATTAATAACCATGTACCATCATATTGAACATGTGGGTTAATATGAATGTTCTTTACTTGTGATTAGTTCACATGGGTGATGTCCCAAAATACTTACAATATGGGTTAGGCCCTAAGTCCAATGAAATTGGCTAAGAAATGCCTTTTTCACTCTAAAGAGGTTTTTTGTTACAAACATCAAGGGCCTTGAAAACCCTTTTGATCTAAATCACAACTATAGACAAAATGTTGCTTAAAACGCTTAATGTATGCAAGTGTATGAATTATGGATGTGTGTTTAGTTTAAATTGAAAAATTGGTTATTTGAAAAGGATCCATTGGGCTACCAGTAAGTAGACCATACTGTGTACCTCACAATAGATAAAGTAAGTAGACCATACTGGATGAGGCTCATCAGACCAAATATATAATGCATCCAGGTGGTGATAAGATCTACCAGAACCTTAAAAAGACTTACTAGTGGAGAGGAATGAAGAGGGACGTGGTTAAGCATGTCTCTAAGTGCTTAACTTGTCAATAAGTAAAAATAGAACATCAGAAACCCTCTAGAATGTTACAACCACTCCCTATCCCTGAATGAAAGTGGGAAAAAATTGCCATGGACTTCGTTAGTGGGTTGTCCAGAAATCAGAAATGAGAAGACACTATCTAGGAGATTATGGATCGTCTCACCAAAGTGGCTCATTTCCTACCAATCAGATCCATAGACCAAGTCAGTAAGCTGGGAGAATTTTATGTGAAGGAAATAGTAAGCTACATGGTGTGCTCAACACTATTGTATCTGACAAAAACTCTCGCTTCATCTCACAGTTCTGACAGAGTCTATAGAAGGAGTTCGGCACTATACTCACCATGAATACTACTTTTCATTCTTAGATAGATGGATAGTCTGAGAGAGTTATCTAGGCCTCAAAAGATATGTTGAGATCTTGTGTTTTGGACTTTAAAGGAATTAGAACAAGTACCTATACTTAGTAGAGTTTGCATATGAAAATAGTTATCAAGCAAGCATTAAGATGGCTACATATGAGGAGGCTTATGGAAGACCCTACAAATCACCAACCTGTTGGGCTGAACTTGAAGATCATGTACTGAAAGGGCCAGACTTGGTAGGGGAAATGAACAACTAAGTTAAACTGATACAAAAGAGGTTGGCTATGGCGCAGAGTCGTCGAAAGATCTATGCTGACAAGAGAAGGAAACCACTAGAGTTCCAAGTGGGGGACAAGGTGTTTCTAAGAATCAGTCATTAAAAGGGCTTCAAGAGGTTTGGGTTCAAAGGAAAGTTATCACTAAGATTTGTTAGACCCTTGGAAATACTTAGAATAATAGGTGAATATGCTTTTGAGTTGGAATTATATAACCAGATGACCTCGGCTCATAACATGTTTGATGTGTCTATATTGAGAAAATATGAAAAGACCCCTTTCACATCATCCATTGGGAGGAAGTGAACGTTTCAGATGATGTCACATACGAAGAAGCGGCTATTAGAATCCTTGACCACAAACCCCTTAGTTAAAGTATTCTGGAAGCATCATGAGGTAGAAGAAGCTACATGGGAACTGGAGAGTGAACTGAAGGCCAAATACCCACGCCTATTCATTAGGAATTTTTTATTTTATACAAATTTCAAGGACGAAATTTTCTTAAGGAGGGTAGGTTGTAATACCCTATAATCTGGTAGTGAATAAAATGAAACAATTCAATTGCATTTGATTGAATTTGGCTGATAAATGAAAATAGATCCATTTTAAAGATAAATTTAACAAGTCCAAACCCCATTTAGTGTATCTTTTGACCTTAGAATGACCTGAAATGACACGAGATGACATGTGCCATGCAATGAGGCTCACCCTAGTCAAATGATAGCTTCGATCTGTGCATTATTTTATTATGAAAACAAAAATATATAATATAGTCCTTAAATCTTGCTAAATAATGAGATATGAATTTTTATTTATTTCATGTGGATCCATAAATTCATGGCCACCCCTAAACATATGCAAACCACATGGGTGGAATACCATGATCATGTACACCCTCACCCTACCCAACCTCAATGGGACATTTTCCTTATTTGGAATTATGTAGAATGATCCAATGTGCCATGCAAATGATCAATTATATCACACCTATGAGAAACAATGAAGAATGATCTCATATACACCCACACTTTGATCATGTGCACCATGCCCTATTATGCAAAATTGGTCCATGTGTGTGTGTGTGCGCACATGTGAGCAACCCTAATTTAGAAGTGTTTAAATGGTGAACTATGAAACTCTACCCGTCCCACACACAAAGAAGAAACAAAAAACCAAGAACAAGAACATCTCCAAAACCCAAAATGCTCCAATCTTGGCACCATGTGAAGAGATTACCATCATATACATAACAAAGCCCTAACTGTCCTCTATGTGTGTTTTACGAGCAACCACCCTAGCTATCATATGTGAGAAAACCCTAATTAAAAATACCAAATTATGGCCCCCCTTGTGCTCTTGAAAATCTATATAAACCCCCTTGTGCAAACTTATTCTTCATCCCAAAGTAAGGAGTTGACACTTCCCTCTTAGCTTGTTCTAGCCTTCTTCTTGGCAACCTTTGTGTTCTTGAGTATTTGAGTGTTTGATTGAGGGTTCTTGAGTAGTGTTGAACTGTTAGAAGTTTTGAAGAAAGGAACCTCTTGCGGATTTCCATCAAACTTGCAATTAAGGTGGAAGTGATTTCTAAAACCTCATCTTTTCTTCTTTAGATTAATATCTTGTTCATTGCATGTTTAATTTTTAGTAATCATTCATGTTTCAATTTTAAAAATTTAATGTGTGATTTTAATTTTAGTTTAGTACATGAGCATGTTTTAAGCATTAAGAAATCTATGCCATGACTAGTACCATGTTTAGGTTTATTTCAATGTTTGCTCATGCTTTTTGGTGATTCATGGTTTGATTTTTAGATTGTATATAATCTGAAATTTATTTCTCCTATTTTATGATTCTTGAATATGAAATTAATTATGATATGATGATGATTAATAACCATGTACCATCATAGTGAACATGTGTGTTATTATAGATGTTCTTTATATGTGATTAGTTCACATGGTTGATGTCCCAAAATACTTGGAATATGGGTTAGGCCCTAAGTCTGATGAAATTGGCTAAGAAATGTCTTTTTCACTCTAAGGAGGTTTTTTTGTTAAGAACATCGAGGGCCTTGAAAACCCTTTTGGTCTAAATCACAACTATACACAAAATGTTGCTTAAAACACCTAATGTTTGTAAGTTTTTGAATTATGAATGTGTGTTTAGTCTAAATTGAAAAATTGGTTGTTTGAAAAGGATTCACTGAGCTATGTGCTCACCCTTCCCCTCTTATTTTCAGGAAATTGAACATGCATGAAGACGTTACAAATTGTGATAGTTTCTTTATTTTTAAAAAGTTTTCCTATTTGAATGTAAGGGCATATAGCTCAAGTTTTGAATATTCCGCTACAATAGTTTTATTTTAAGATTGAGTTATATGTTCCACTTTATTTAAATTAATAAAGTTTATGAATTTCTTTTATCTCTTCTATTATTGCCTTATTTGATTTGATTCCTAAAATTAAGTTAAGTACTCTTGAATTGCATTAAGACATAAGATAATTGAAATAAAATGTCGAGTGAGAGTCACTTGTAAAGTAATTTCGGCCTGTAACAACCCAACCCCCAAGAAACAGGTTCAAGCTCAATCACAAGGCGGGTTGGGTCCTATGTTACATTTACAAGTGTACAACTTGCATCTCAATTCCTCTATTTAAACACTTATTGAAAACGTTCATGGATACATCACAATGTATTAAATTTCAATTCAATAAGACTATACAATTAGATAATAGAATACTTCAAACTCTTTATTTATTCAAATAAAATAAAGAAAGTTACATTCTTAAATCAAAACTTGAGTACATAACTTTCAAAACTTAAATAAAATTTAGCGAAAGTCTTAAATTCAAAATTTGGGCGACATGCCCTTAAAATAAAACTTTCAAAACTAATAAATAATCTGATATCCATGGCCTTCATGACTCAAGTCAATTTTCTGAAAAATAAAAGGAAGGGGTAAGCACATAGCCCAATGGATCATTCATTAAACAACTAAGTTACTATTTCAAATCAATAGCACATCCAAATTCAAACACTTTCATGCATTAAGTGATTCAAGCAATTTTTTGGTTGCAGTTGACGTTAAGATAGAAAGTGGTTCTACTCCCTTAATGTTCTTAATTTAGATACCCCTTTTTAGGGTGGAAAGACATTTCTTTGTCACTTTCAATTGAATGCCACATACCAAGTATCCCTTAGTTGCGCCTACAACCACACACTCCAAGCATGTGTTAAGAACACCCATAGCACCCATACAGGTCACTATGACAGTACGTGGTTCTTATCTTCAATTTCTTATATTTAAGAATTACATAATCATAAAAGAAATTCAAAATGTAAATACCAAAATTTTAAACCATCAAGAAAGCATGAAAACATTACATCGCATGCATGAAACATTGAATTAAATCCTAAACATGAATTCTAAGCATGGTATGCCCTCATGAGTGATTAAATCATAAAAACATGCTAACTAAAATTAAAATATGATTAAACATGCTGAAACTAAAATAAAACAAGTTGAACATTAGAATTTAGACAAGTAGGAACATACTAGAAATTTAAAATAGCAAAGTAGAGGTTTAAGAAATCCCCTCCATTTTAATTCGAGTTTCTTTGTAGAATTCGGTAGAGGTTTTCCTTATCCACCACTTTTAGAACTTCAAGAACTTCTAATCACAAACAAAAGTACTTCAACAACTCTCTAAAACACTAAAATAAGAACTTCTCACACAAGAAAGAAAGGAGAGTGAGAAGAGGTGCCAAGAAGAGGGCAAGAATAAACAAAGAGGGAAGTGTCAACTCTTTGCTTTGTGATGAGATGAATGTGAGGAAGAGGGTGTATTTATAGGTGTTCATGAGCACAAGAGGGGCATCTAGGGCAGCTAGGGAAGCTCACCACGTTTTGACATGTTTCCAAACTCATAAGGGGATGGTTTGGGTGAGAAAGGCAAGTGTGATCATGGTTGGCAAGTGAGACCACTGAGGTTTCCAATCCAAGTGTGAGCAAAATCTTTGAACCTTATTTGTTTCTTTTATGTGTGTGAACACAATTAAAGGTTTAGAATACATT
This sequence comes from Tinospora cordifolia, assembly GCA_030144865.1. Classification (NCBI taxonomy): domain Eukaryota; kingdom Viridiplantae; phylum Streptophyta; class Magnoliopsida; order Ranunculales; family Menispermaceae; genus Tinospora; species Tinospora cordifolia. The sequence continues at coordinate 2,242 of JAJIYU010020967.1, read as the reverse complement.
CTAATCTCTCTTGGACGTCCTCTATTAGTTGGAAAACATTCTAATGTGTTGTGATTCATAAAATCAAACAAGTTTCTATTATGGGTACACAAAAACAAAGTTCCATTGGATTCTCTCCCTTTTTGGCTCCACATGTAAGCATGAAGTAAGTTTCTATTTTCTAATTTTTTCTAGGTGAAGGAATCTTTCTATATCTCTTTAAATCAGCCACTCTCATTAAACTTCTATCTTGGGTTTGTCACATGTGTGCCCAAACACACACTTATGAGACATTTTATATGTAACCTTAGTATACATGATCATTTATATTGGCACATGGAATCATTCTTCATGGTTTCTATAGTTGTGGGCATACTTGATCATTTACGTGGCACATGGGATCATTTTTCATGGTTTCAAATAATGGACACATCCCATGGAGCTTAGGGTAGGGTAGGGTGCACATGATCATGGTGTTCTACCCATGTGACTTGCACATGTTAGGGGTGGTTATGACTTCATGGGTTCACAAAAATTAAATAAAAATTAATAACTCCTTATTTACTTGTAATTATGATTTATAACTTATAATTTTGGAATCACATGAACCTAATGCACATTTGAAGGTATGGTTTGGCCCAAGGTGATTTTCCCTCAAAAACTTTTCTAATTTAAGACCCATTGAGGTCACTAGGCAAATGAAAATTCAAATCTTGGCCAATTTTTCTGATTTTCGGATATGTCATTCATTTTCTTAGTTCATGTCATTTCATTTCGATTTAGGTCATTTCGATCACCCGAAGTACCCTAAATGATGATTCTTTCTAATTTGGACGCCCTGAAGGGCATTTGACAAATGAAAACCTTAACCTCGACCAATTGTTCTAATTTTTGGATATGTCATTCATTTTGTTAGTTCATGTCATTTCATTTTGTTTCAGGTCATTTCGATCCCCAAAGTACCCTAAATGATGATTCTTTCTAATTTGGACCCCCTGAAGGGCGTTTGGCAAATGAAATCCTTAACCTCGACCAATTGTTCTAATTTTTTGATATGTTGTCCCCTTAGTTGGTTTATGTTACCTTACTTCATTTCAAGTTGTTTTGGGTCCCTAAGGGGCACTAAATGAGAGTTTCAAAAACCTACCAAATTTAGCCCCGAAATGAGCTCGATTTCATTTTGCACCCAAATTTTACTGAATAAATAATAAATTTCATTTAATTGAGTATAGATGATTTAGGGTATTACATAGCCCAATCCTCCTATACGGTTAAGTCCACTGTCAAAACAATGGTTATGTCCAAAAATTGAAAGAATACGGGGATAGAGGTGTTACAAAGGTGGTATCAGAGCCTAGGCTTTATATGTTTTGGGCTAGAAATAGAAAGTCAAGCCTAAAGATGTGTTGTTGGGCAAGAATTAGAAAGTTTAATCTTATACCAATAATGATATTAGATTTAAAAAGAATTAACTCAATTAGGTTTGACCTACGCTTTGAGTAGAAAATTACAATGCCCCCTACCTTCTATTTTGAAATTGAAAACTATTTTGAAAAGTGTATTCAAAAAACAAAGATATGTTTTGGAAATATTCCACATCGATCCGAATCTAGAGTGATGTTTGCGCTAAATGTGTATTTGGGGGTGTCACATTGTGCCGACACATTTTGGGAGGCTCAGGTTTGAGTCTTGCCAAGGACAAAACCCTGCATCCAGTCAGTGGTAGCTAAGGTGGGGACAATATCGTCACAATGGGCCTGGGGTATTACAAATAAAACAGAGCCACTCTGTGTGTAACGAAGGTGTGAGTCCTAAGGACACGACTACTCCCAAGGGAGGTGGATTATAATATCCCACATCAGTCTAACTCCATAGTGATGTCTAGGATAAATGTGCATTCAAGGTTCTCACATTGTGCCGACACATTTTGGGAGGCTCAGGTTCAAGTCTCGCCAAGGACAAAACCCTAGACCTAGTCAGTGGTGGCTAAGGTGGGACAATATCGTCACGATAGACCCGGGGTGTTACAGTACATGTATAAATGTAAACATGCTGATAAATTATTACTCATGCACTAGGTCACATCAATCATGCTATTCATTAAATAACATAGATGGCATATTCTAAGCATCGACAATCAAAACATGTGATACGGACCCACTAGGAATTAGATCCTAAGAACCCCCACTCAAGGTAGTATGCTCACCCCAAGAAAGCTAAAATCAGGTTTGATGATCCACTTGAACCCTTGAATAACAAAGAA
>JAJIYU010020966.1:0-10208 GCA_030144865.1 Tinospora cordifolia | reverse complement strand
AAAAAAGAAAAAAAGAAAAAAAGAAAAAAAGAAAAAAAGAAAAGAAAAACCTACAAATTAAGATGATTCAACTCTATGGCCTACCTCAACTGGGAGAAGAGCGGGGAAATATTACTTATTCCAAGTTATATAATGTTGCAATACACATGAAAACATTTTGCTAGGCTACGCACACATACAGTAAGGATTATGGAAAATCTGACAAATTTAGACATTGGTAAATATGACAACCACTGAAATTATCATCTTTCTTAGGGAGGAAGCAAATCCTATCCATTTCTCCATTTCACTTCAATAATTTCGCTTTGGTGGATCCCCCATTCAAAAATGAGGTCCCCATAGTTTTGTTGTTACTCTTTTAACATGTAAATATTTTTCAAGCATTTAAAAGAAATTTTTCGTACTTGTAAACAATGTTGAACTATTGCAAAAGTCATCCAAGTGGTTTTTTTTTTTTTGAACAAAAACTTTTATATTATTACTAATAAAAAGATACACAACCGTGAAGCCTGATTAGATATCAAGGCAACACAAACAAATTACAAACTATGCAAAATGTTTGCTCCTTCACATAGCCAATCCCGAAAATAATATAATTTCCCTAGTTTAGTACATGAAACCCAAGTTGCAAACAATATATTAGATCTTTCCCAAGCCGCACCCTCCGATCTAGTTCTATCCAAAAAGAGTCTTTTGTTCCTTTCTTCCCATACGATGTACCAAACTGCAAAGACCATAATCTTCTAATACTGCTGCATCCTTCTATGAACCACATTTGCCAGAAAACTAAAGAAATTATGATTCGCAGGAGACCCAAAAACTGAACATTTGTGTATCCACCTATTCCATAGCTGTTGTATCATCTTGCAGTTTCCAAAAATGTGTCGGGTGGTATCCGAGTTATCCCTGCACAGCAAGCATATTGAGGGGTTAAGAACATGATTAGCAAACCTTTTTTTGGAATTTTCAGCTGTATTTAGCTTGTCTAAGCTAATTAACCCAGCTAACATTCTCGTTTTCATAGGTACTTTTGTCCTCCATACGAAATCCACCGATACTGTTGGTTGGTTTGGATTGTTGACATTGAGATGTGTCATGAAAGATCGAACTGAGATGTGACATTGAGATGTGTCCTAAAAGTCAACAATCCAATGTCATGTGACATTGGTATCCTCTTGATGGAAGTTGTGCAGTAAGTTCATCATCTCACTTATGTGAAGGTCCCATCCCCAAATAATCCTATTATCCACTGTGCTTCTTGTTCTAAAATCAGAGATCAACCCCTCTTTTATGTCTGTTAATCTATAAGCATTAGGAAATTTCTTTTTGAGTTCTTTTGTTCCACACCAAGTATCACCCCAAAAATCTACTGTGTCCCCTTTCCCTACTTTCCATATAATGTTTCCTTTGAATTTACCATAGATGCTGAAATTATCCTTCCAAGGGATCTATGACTGCTTCTCCTGTTCAAACCCACCTCTTTTGCAAACATTTTGGTACGATGAACACTCTTGATCACTTTAGCCCACATAGCATCCGACTTTTCATACATCCTCCATAACCATTTTTCCCTCAGAGCAATGTTCCTTTTGATCATTTCTCCTACTCCTGGACCCCCTTGTTGGATCTATTTGCAAACTTATTCCCACCTCACTAAGTTATGGCTTTTGTCTTCTTCCATAGGAATTACCTCATATGTTTCTCAATGATCGTTACCACTTTCTTAAGCATCTTGAAGACTGACATAAAATAGGTGGGAAGAGCTTCTAGAACTGTCCTCAACAGAAGAAGTCGTCGTCCTCTTGAAAGGAAATTCCTTTTCTAGCCCGCTGCCCGTTTCTTTATTATTTGAATCATATGATGGGGTTGCCTCCAAGAGGCAGCCCCAAGTATTGTATAGGTCATCTTGCTATAGAAACATTCAGTCCTTGAGCCATTCTTCTCACTGCTTCCTGCTCAATGTTTATACCCAACAGCTAACTTTTTCTTCCATTTATTTGCATTCCTGTCAAGAATCTAAAGGCCCTTAGAGCTTCTTTTACTACCTTAACCTCCTCCTTCCTGTTATTCATGAAAATAATGCAATCATCTGCAAATAACAGATGTGTTATTTGAATTCTTTCCTTTTCCACTGCCATTTCTTCCAACTTTCCTATTTCCACCGCCTTGTGTAAAATTCTGGTTAAGGTATCTGCCGTGATTGTGTAAAGGAAAGGTGATAGAGGATCGCCTTGTCGTAGCCCTCTATATCCATTGAATTTTCCCCTAGGCTTACCATTTTTAAAAACTGAATAATTGACTGTTTTAAAATAACTTTGAATCCATTTTCTCCATTGTTTTCCAAAACCTTTTTGCTTGAGAACAAAATCAAGGAAGCTCCATCTAACTGAATAATAGGCTTTTGCAAAATCCACTTTTAACATCAGTCCCTCCTTACCATTTATCCTATAAAACTTTCCAAGAGAAACTTTCCAAGTTTTCATTCAAACACAATCAGCTTTCTAACTAGTAAGTTTAGTTTATATCAAGTTGGAATATGCAATAACAGAAAAATAGAGAATAAAAGATTAAATAAATGAATAATTATATAATTATATAAAAATAAATTAAATAATTAATTTTATGGCGTTAGTGTAGAAAAATTTTGTTTTCTTACAAAAATAAGAATTCTGATAAACACTGAGCACTAAGTAAATGTCGAAGTAAAACAGAAATATACTAGGGCATTTTAATGTGTAATAGGCCATGAATGGCACATGTACATTTTTATATGTAATATATACCACTTAGTCGTGAATACCAATATTAAGAAAATACTTAACAACAACCAAATTATTTTTTCCACGAATTTAAAAACATTTCTAATAAAGAAAAAGAAAATAGAAATGTTATAAGCATAAAAAACAACCAAATTACTGGTAGGGGTCGTCCCTTGCTTATACTTAAATCAAATTAATGCAAATTGTGATTTCTTTAAAAAGGAAAAAAAGAAAAGAAACTTAGTCAAAAATAAAGGCAAAATATAAATAAAATAAATATGAGAATGAAAACTTCATATGGGACGTGCAATTAGGGATTTGTCTTATATTTCAAGACAAGATAATATTACAAAAAAAGTTTCTAGAAAATACACTACCTAGGAAACACACCAAAGAATAAAAGTTCACAAATTTTAAAACTTAACCATGCCTACACTATTACGAACTTAAACTCTATATAAACCCATGCATTCTCCAACATAAGGCCTAGGCGACACCTAGATGCCAAGGCTATGTCCTAGGCATTCCACAGAGGTAGTTGCAATTTAATTTTTTTAGGATGGACTTAAAAATTTTTTTTAATTTGAAACTCTAAGAATTAATAAAAATTAAATAACATATATATAGAATGAGGGGCCAATGAATAAATAAATAATTATTTTATGATCCACCCAAGTCCTACCTTGTCTTACAGAGGTTTATTGCCCAGTCTCACCTTTCTGCCTTAACAACACTGAACATAAGTGGCACTCAAAACGTCCATAGCAACACAAAAACCTCTCCTAGCCATCCTAGAACTTTTCCCCACACATCTTCTCTCTTCTTCAAACAACTATACTCATAGTGCCAACTCTTCATTACAATTAAAGGAGCAAGTATTGCACCAGCAAGGGAGGGAAATTCTCAAGCTTGGAAGGTATATTTTCTAACCTTAATCTATGTGTAATACAATCTTTAAGACGCTTGGAAATCATCCTCAAGAATGTTGGTGCCAAGCACACTGAAACCGTCACTTAGGGAGAAGAAATCCCAACCATTTTATGTGGGTTTTGGAGTCATGATTGACTGCAATTTCTGGACCTTTTCCTTGCCCTGTTATAACCTTTGTTCAACACCCAAGAACATGAGGGAACCAACCTTGGAAGGGTTGGAAAACAGCCACAAAAGTTTGGAAAAATCCATACCAAAAACCACCCCCACAGGTGGGTTAGATTTTCAAATGGTTTTTGGAGATTTTGATACCGAGTCCAACTGCAACTTTTGGGTTGTCTTTTGACATGTCATAAACTTTCTTACTTAGTGTTAAAACATACCTTTAAACCCTAAGGTAACTGGTCTTTCTATGCTTAGAAGGACAAGAGAACCACCTCTATAACCATCACCCAAGAATGAAAAGTTTGCAATGATTTTAGTAAACTGTGGATGCAGAATTTTTCTACATCTTGTGAGCCATGTTTCACCTTGCCTCATTCAACAGCCTTAAAACATGAAGAAATAGATTCTAGAATGTGGGGAAATCAGCCATAAAACCTTGAGCACAAGTCATACAAAACCATCACACATGAACGGTTTATTTGGAAAAATTTTGGAAGGATTTTGATGCAGATTTTTTGAAAATTTTAGGGCCATTTTTTACACGTTTTAACCTGACATTAGTACTCTCAAAAACATTAAGAAATTAAATTTAAAACAGGTTGGAAAAGAACCAAACAAACAATGGAGGAAACTCTTCCAAAAATGGCACCTAGGAACATTGAACTATCCAATGGCTTGAGTAGTTTTAGACACATTGTACGATGTAAATTTCGGTCCCTTTTTACATTTTTTAAACCATCTTTTATAGTGTTAAAACCCACCATTCAAAGAACCCTTAGAGACGAGGTGTAGAAATCGCCAAAGATGAAGAAAAACCCCAGCTAGAACATCAAGTTGTTACCTCTACCACCCTTGCACCAAAAGCACCCTCATAGAGACCTTGGAAACTTGATTGGTTTAATGAAGGTTAGGTTAGTTCTCGAAGAGGTTGAAGGACGCTTAGAACCCATGAAAACGCTGCTTGAACTAGGCATCTCACAATAGTTTCCACCAAAAATAACAAACTTACCAAAATTGAAATTACCTAGTTTGAGCTTTAAAGTAGGATGGTTTGAGAGCTGGTTTTAATATCTCAAAAATCAGTCAATGGACTTAGATGACAAGAAGTAAAATATGGTTCGAAAACACTACATCAAAACCCTAGGCCTTCAACAAAAATAATCCTAGAAACACCTTTCGAAAACAATCACAATGAGTGGAAAAAATTTCAGATCTTGGACCCTTAACATGAAGACATCTTATGGCCTTGAAAACTCTGATTTTATGTCATAAAACCTTAGGCTCAGACGGTAATTCTATGCATTAGATGATCAAAAAAAGATTAGCCAAAACTATGCATCGAGAAAAAAAATTCCTGAAACCAAGGGTTATTTTACATGATTAATGCCTTAAAAACCAAGATGAAAATTTATATACAAAACCCTCAAGTTTTAAGAATGTTTGTGCTGATGATTAGTTAGCCACAAACAGAGAAAAGTGGCTAAGGTAGGACCAATGGACCGCAAACCAATCAGCTACGAAAGGGGTGTATTACATCATGAAAATCAGAGAACAAGCCTTACTCTCACACATTGGTTAAATAATAAAAAATATATAGTTTTGAACCTTAAGATAAAATTTTAGGAATTTACTTATTTACATTAGGAAAACAACCTTATTGTTGTATCTACATGATAGTTCAATACATAGAAGATTAACAAATCTAGGATTGGAATACAATAAGTTGTTGTAGTGATCAAGGTACAAAGGACTTCCATTTTTATCATTTTCCTTTATGTCCAAGCATAATTGTGTGTTTATTTTCTTGAATACTTAGACCATCATAGTGTCTTGCATTGATATCATTATACATAACCATGACACATTTGTTGGCATGTTGCATACTTGTGTTATACTTAGTGTAGTTGAACATTAAAATAACATTAAAAAGATGAGAACCTCATACTAGGGCAATGGTCCTAAGAAAGGCATCATGAGTGTCTATAACCCTTAGATTAGCTTCGAAATTACTTATATTAGACTAGTGGTCTTATTAGACACCACTCTTCATTTGGTTCCATATTGAATGACTGACTTATGTAGGTCGAATTTTGAGATGATCGATCTCCAATACCATAAGATAACACCAAAAGAAAACCGTTTCAGTCATAATGTCAACCTAAACAAATGAATATTTAAAATGCCTAATGTCTGAAAAATGTTTATATGTTTAAATATTTACATTTGAACAATGAGAGATTGTAAAATGATCCACTGGACTCTTTGAGCTCACTTCGTCTTATCTTTAGTTGCAGGTCCACAGTGTGATAAATAATGTCGAGGAAAGACATGGATGATGACTCAGTTATTGCATATGTGCTAGTTATTTTCAAAATAAAGTTTAAACATTTTAGAATTTTATTCAGATGTAAACCCAATGGGCCATAGTATTTGACATTGGTATTCAATGTTACTTGGTCAGTATGTCAATTAATATATTGGATTCTACTTTATTTAATTTGATGATATTCATGGTCTCAATTTCAAACTCTTATGGATCATCAACCTTAGGTGAAACACGATTATTCTATCCTGAAAAGTTGACCATGAAAGGCTGATAGAATTGAGATAATAGAAAAGAATTATGTAACAATCCACTTGGGATGATCTTGGAAAAAATTGAAGTTTTTTGGCAAGCATGGAAAAATATGCGCAATTTTTGAAATTAACGTTTTATCGAACAGTGGGAAAGTGGGGCTTTACATAATAAGTGATTGATAATACCAATATATTAATTTAAAAAGAATTCAAAATAAAATATGGTTAAGAATGGATTTTAAAGCTTGAAACTCTATAAAGCAATTTTGGGTGAGAACAATAAAATGTAAAAAGAGCAGAGCAGAAATTCATATCATCTACCAAGACAAAGTAAAGCATATTGAAATGACAAGACAACAAAATCTAAAAAACCTTCATACACAACACGAATCACATCTCGCGACGGGGCCATAAGCCAAAATATGCAAGAGTGACAACCCAAGAATAATTAATAGTTGATGCCTTGATGTTTCTAAACAAAAGAATGCATTCATGCTCAACACTAGGCAAAAGTAACTACAAAAACATTAAATCTGAATGCTCCAATAAGATAGGAGAAAATAAATGTATGAATAAAGATTAACTCTCACCCAACGCGCATCCGGAAGTAACCGACCCAATCGTCGAATGGACACACGAGAGAACGAGTTAAAATTTTCTCCAGTTCCACATCCTACATTGTCCAACCTTTCTAAAATCCTGTCAATGTTCTCCTTGCCCTTAAAAAAAAAAAAAAAAAAAAAAAGAACTTATGAGCAGCAGCCTAGAGACAATGCATCTGACAGAAGATAAGGCCTTACCTCAACAATGGGAAAATACACACACTTCAAGCGCGCATTTGCTTCAATCTTTGAACCTAACACATAAAGCAACAACCACGCTAAAAACAACACAAAATCATCAATAAGAACAAAGGTTAGTCATGATATATTTCATATCGAGGGCACCTCAATCCACAATGAGTCATGGTGCACCTCAGACACCTTGATACAACCTAGAACCAGAAGAAGTATGGCATCTTAATTGCACCTAATGAAATAGGTAACCTACACATGTCGTTCCCTAATGACATAATGTTCTAAATAGATACAAATAATATAGAAAAAGAACATAGCAAAAAGATGCCCAAGAAGAAAGAAAAATAAGCAACAACTATACCTTGACAATATGAACAAAACAAACAACTAAAATTTATTTCATTACAAAATAATTATTATGCTCAAGTCTAATTTAAGTTCTTTTTCTTTTTTTTTTACATAAAATGATCTTGAACCTTAAAAATAAATAAATAAATAAATAACAGTCAATTCCGAAGATTCATGCTGCCCAACATGATGTTGAGGTCCAATATTATATTTTGTCTTGTGACAAATTGGAGTTCTTTGAAACCAAACAGAAATACACTTTTTGTAATAATCAAAAAATAGTATAAAACAAATAACCCACTAAATAATTAAATCAATAAAATAACTAATTAAACTCAAACTTAGTTCACAAAATATATAATAAAATAAAAATAAAATGAGAAATTATGAAGAAATGGTATAAAATATGTATACTTAGATGTATAAGGGGTGTAACATTGTGTTATATTGTAAATTGTATACAGAAAAGGATCCAAAATACACATAAAACAAAAATCGGCCAAGGAAGAGGAGATCCCCACACCCAAATGGAGGTTAGAAGGCAAAGAAGCTGGATTGGATCAAACTCTACCAAAAATATAACCATAAAATCACTAATTATCCTCATATCCTTATCAAACAAACATCAATACATATCCATCCCAAAAGTGGCGATTTCTATTTCCATTCCTCCCATAAGTGCTGATTTCCTTCTTTTTCCTTTTACTCTTGCCGACTTCCCTTCCATCTTCCTCTCCCAGTCGTTCCACAAGTTAATAAGAGAAGGAAATTAACAAGAACCTTTTATTTCAGGCCATAGGTTCTCACCGGGTGATCATACAAGGTAATACACTTTTCTAAACCTTTGATCCATGCTTTCCTCCACTCTTTTTCTCATCTTCTTCCCTATCAACAATTCTTGAGATACTTGCTTATTTCCCAACATTGAAACAAAACCATTCTAAAAGTATTCAAGAAGCCTCCTGCAGAACATAACTCATCAATAAGACGTTCTAAGCAAGTTGTTGAGGTATAACATCTCTATCCTATTCTAAGGCCTAGCTATCACTCTTTGACATGAAATGTAAGATATTAGGGTGTTAAGAGCATAAGAAAACAAGAGATGGAAAAACATACACGAATGTGTATTTATTCGTTGTGGTTACCATGATACTGCCATCCATTATTACAGTATTGTGTTTTTTTCTGCTTTGTTTTCATTTTATCTCATTCGCGGTATTGTGTTTCACTATCGCAATATTGCATATTTTCCTTCTATATTTCTCTTCTTCGTTTGTTCTGGTTACTACAGTAATGCCACATGCTACCGCGATACTGCAATCATCTCTTCTTCATTTTTTTTAATTGTCCGTTTAGATTATCGCAGTACTCCTTTCCTCCATCGTGATATACAAAACTGAAATTTAAGGAGATATTTGATAAACCACCCGCAGATAAACTTAACTGTAGTGAAATTAATAAATAAAAGATAGATGCAGAAAGAGAGACATCACACAGCAACTGATTACGTAGTTCGGCTCAACAGCCTACGTCTGCAAGACCTTGCCCAGTTAGAGAATCCACTATAATTTGCAAGTTACAACAATTCACAGTTGGTACCACGACCTATGGGAGTACACTTCAAACACGGAAATCTTGACACACCTTTGTCAAGAAGACAACAGTCAATCTCTGCAACCTTCTTTCAAACCACATGACAGTCACGCTGTGTGTGTTGAATCACAAGGCTGAAAATACTGTAGTTTCTTTGATCACTCAACAACAAGATAAGTAAAAACAATGATGCTCTCAATAATACAATGATAGACAACTGAATAACTCTGGTTTATCGTCCTTCGGAGTGATGATTGAAACTTTGATGCACCTCCAAATCAATCGACTGCCAAAATCGAGCACAAACACTTGCAGCAGGAAATTCTAGGTTCACTGTGATACAAACTGTCATCAAGACAAACAGGCTAGATTTCAGCAATCTAGGATTTTCCAGAATCAGCCAAGACTAACAATAGGATTGTGATTCTATGGTTCGATACATGCTGGGAACCTTCTAAGATTGAATTAAAGGCCTGCATACTTCTAAAAATAGATCATCAAGAATGCTTTCCTTGAAGAGGTTAGCTAAGATTTAAAAATTCAATGTTCAAAAAAAATTCTGAGAAAGGAAAATCAAAGAACAGACGGAGATCTGTTTGAGAATGAAAATCTTTTGAATATCAAGGAATGAAAATTCGACTTCGCCCCAAACTTCGACATTTGAAAATTAGAATTAATTCGAAGAGTTCGAAAAATTCGAAAGAATTTTTGTAAAAATTTTTTAACTTAGAAAAATTCGAATTTAACACTGCAAACTAATCCATATTTTGGCATGACGAACGAAGGAAGGAGAGCGGTGACCGGAGATCAGAGATCGGATAATGGGAAACGAAGAAAGGAGCATGAGACATGGAGAACGACTCAGAGCAGCTTCGGAAATGGCGAACTTGGTAAAGAAGGAAAGCCAAGTAGAAAGGAGCAGGAAGGATTGGAAATAACGAGTAAGAAGACAAGGACTGGAAATGAAGTTAGAAAACAAGGAGGTGACGATGGAGGAAGTCGAAACGACGGAAGGAGGAGCTACCGCTCCGCTCTCATG
>JAJIYU010020965.1:0-10250 GCA_030144865.1 Tinospora cordifolia | reverse complement strand
TATATAGGGCCCTCCTCCAAATAGTGTCTCTATCTTTCCAATGTGGGATTATTCCTTTCCACACATGCCCACTTTAACATCTCAACATATGGGATGTTTCATTCATGAATGTTTTTCCTTTACACATTACTTCTCTATGTGTATTACCATCATACTAAACGAAATATTATTTTCATTAGTTCATCTAATTAATATTTTATACACATATTTTCCATATTAATATCATACTAAAAATACTATTTTCTTATTCAAATAGAGAAGCATATATTTACCCGACAATTCTTTATGTCTAATATTAATCATTGTATATTCCTTTATATTTCTATGCTAACTAATTAATCACATAACAATGACAAATATACATATATGTATTTGCATATAAATGTATATGTATATGTGTTTTAAACTCAAATTTCGGTTATTATGTCACTAAAATTTTAGGTATTATAACTATTACATCATTAAAATCTCAGGTATTACAATATGTTAAAATTATTTTTATTTATTTTTCTTGAGTATGATTTATTTATAATTCATAATTATGTGATTTAATGAAAGATGTTGTGATTAAGAACCACGTTCTGTCATAGTAAACATGAGAGTCACTATGAGTGTTCTTTATATGTGATTAGTTCACATGGGTAATATCCCAAAATACTTGGAATATGGATTAGACCCTAAGTCTAATGAAACTTGACATAAAAAAATGTCTTTTCATTCAAGGGAGGTATTTTGATAAAGAACATCAAGGGCTTTGAAACCCTTTCAGTCAAATTTACACCTATAAACGTTTACAAGTGTTTGAATTTGAATATGTTATTAATACTAAATTAGTAATTTAGTGGTTTGAAAAAGATTCACTAGGCAATGTGCTCACTCATATTTTTTAGGAAATTGACTTCTATGAAGACCATGAATATTAATTAAGTTTTTTTATTTAAAAAGTTTCTAATTTTTATGTAAGGACATGTTGTCCAAATTTTGAATTTTTCGTTGTAATAGTTTTTTTTTCAAGATTGAGTTATGTACTCAACTTTATCCAATTAATAAATTTTATAAATTTATTTTATCTTTTGTATTGATGCTTTATTAAATTCTAAAATTTGAATTATGTACTCTTAAATTTTATTAAGGCATGAAAAAAATTTTGGGATAGAAAGTCAAGTTGTGTACTTGTAAAGTAACACTAGCCCAACTTGCCTTGTGATAAAGTTCAAATTGAAAGTCTCAATGGTTGGGATGTTACATTCACTCCAATCCTTCTCTTTCACTCATCCTCATATATATTTTATGACAAAGGAGTTAAGTTAGTTTATGCAACAACCTTGTACTAGTCATTAGAAAGCAGTGAAAAAAGTTCTTAGATATCTAAGTCATACTATTTATCATACGGTATTCATTTTTTGCAATGCTAATTCATTTCACCTTAAAGGTTTCACTAATGCAAATTGGGCATACTTTGTATATGACAAAAAGTCAATTGGTGCTTATTGCATATTCTTAGCTGATTGCTTGATTTCATGGCAATATAAGAAATAGCATGTTGTAGTCAAATTAAGTGTTAAATCTAAGTACCAAGCACTTACTTAGGCAACTGATGAAATTTGTTTGTTGAAATCCTTGTTGCAAGAATTGCATATTAATCTTGGTCAAGGTCTTAACACAAGTGTTCAAGCTCTGTCTATGAATCCAGTTTATCATGCAAGGACAAAGCATGTTGAGTTTGACCTTCGGTTTTTGTGAGACATGGTGTTAAATCATAAATTGAAAGTTCTTTTATGCTCTTTTTGTAGAATAATTAGTAGATGGTTCAACTAAGGCATTGCTATCGTCAAGGTTTCCTTCACTTTAGTGCAATCCTCACATGTATGCTTCACTTGCTCAATTGAAGGGGATGTAAGAACTACACGTTGATGCATGTGAGGGTGTGTAGTGTGATTTTGTATAACGAAAGACTAGTTATTGATAGTTAGGAAGTTTTAGTTATTTGTTAGAGAGATTAGAGAATTAATCACCTAGTTTCTTACACTTGTAACACATGTATTAGTTCTTTGAACAAAACATCTACTATAAATGGAATAGATCATTCTCATTTGAGTTTCTTGAGATGTTCATTCTGATATCTTCACTTTGACTCTATAATTTTCCCACGCCCTAAGGTCAGGGAGTAATAAAAGTTATTGAACCTAAGCTAGATTTTGAGTTCTAAAAGTTATTTCTTTTCTTGTTTTCTAATTTTATGTTTCCCAGTTCTAAGTTTTTGAGCTAAAAGTAGAAATTCGATTTAGGAATAAAAGACTCATACACGTGCGAAGAGACAAATACTACAAAAAATTCATAATCACATTGTCATCTATCAAAAATGACATCGATGTGATATATAGAAGAAAGAGCATGCCCAACAAATATTAGCATATCTACACAGTTATTGATTCATATAACTATTCAGTGGTATTTATCCGAATTTTCTTTGTATTAGGAGAAGTGTTGCTTTTTGCAAGATTTGTGTCGAGCTTTCACAATCAAGCCTATGAGTAAGCAAGGAGTTGGACATACGATAGAGTAGCCAAGACATTAACAATTGATCTTGTTGTTCCCAATCAAGAAATGCTTGATTGAATTGTTGAATCTATTTTTTCTTTGAAAAGAGAAAGATTCAATATGAAGAAATGACTTATTAAGTACTTAAAAACAAATTTGGGGCTTTTTTCAAGTATAAAGGGGCACATAACATTTATAACAACCATAAAAACCTAATGCTAGTTAAATAGCTAATGTAGCCATCAAATAGAAAGCAATATGCAAATGAGTAATTGGCACAAAATAAGGAAATAAATGCTAAAGATTTATATATAACAATACATGCAAAAAGGGTCTGTAGAAATGTTTTTGTAATGCCTGAATTTAAAACAATTAGTCTTAAACTAATGAGGGAAAAAATAAAAATAAAAATGATATAAACTATATGATACAGTTATTACTGAGAATGCCACCAGATTTGAGAATGTTGGGGGAAGTTAGAGGATAAGCTCAGCTAATGATCTACAAGCCATCCCACAACAAGCTATAATTGTGGACTCCTCTCAAGCCCAACAGAATGGCCCACAAAGCCTCACTAGTTTTCCATCGGGCTCAACCACTGTAACTAGATCGGGCGCAATATCAACCAAACCCAAGAGAAACAAGAAGCCCCCTATCTGGCTAAAGGATTACCTGTAAATTGCTTTGTTTCCTCCAAAGTCCAATAGGATTATATCTACGAATTCAGTCAGTATGGTGGGAACATGTGCCCACCGTTTATTCTTTTGATTTTCAAATTTCTAGGGTTTATTATTTAAGCTGGGATGTAATCAAGAAAGAAGGGTTAAGAAAGAATATACTGAACTCTCTCTTTTCACTATCTTCTTCTTTTTCTACTTCCTCTCTAGAGCCTCCTTCCCTGCTCAAATTGGGAAGATACTAGAAATTACTGTAGAAAGTCATATCAACTGGTGCTTTCATTCCCAACTCCATGCATCCTAAAAACAACCCAAACCCCAATCCCCCACCAACACAACCGCCAAAAGAAACACTTTCTTCTCTCACTGTGCGTAACAGAGATAAGGTTTTCACCAGTAAGTTTTAGCAGGAAATATTCAAACAACAAGGAACAAAACTTCGTATGAGCAGTGCCTGCCATCCCCAATCTGATGGCCAAAGTGAAGTGCTAAATAGGGGAATCGAAACTTACCTTTGTTGTTTCGCGAGAGAAGAACCTCATCAGTGGTTTCGCTTTCTACACCTCGCAGAATATTGGTACAATACATCCTTCCACTCAGCTGCAGGCATGACCCCCTTCCAGGTGTTTAATGGTCGAACCCCCCTCCATCTAGTCCTACATCATAGATCGTTCGCACATCCCCTCAGTCGACAATACTCTGCAACAGCGAGACACAATATTAGCCCCCCTCAAACACCATCTTTCGCATGCGCAATCTCGGATGGATCAGTAGATATTACATTCAAAGAGGGTGATTTTGTTTACCTAAAGCTGCAACCTTACCGCCAAACGACTACTCTTCGTCGATCCTCGCAGAAATTAGCTCGGCGCTTCTATGGCCCGTTTTGGATACTCCAACGCATTGGATCGATAGCTTACAAGCTTGAACTTCCAACTTCCTCCCAAATCCACCCAGTCTTCCATGTGAGTTTGTTGAAACCTTACCATGGTGTTCAACCCTCCCTACTGTAACGTCTTCCTTCTTCGTTCTCAGATTTATGCCAATTACAGAAACCCAAAGCAGTTTTGGCTCACAGGTTTGTTCTCACAAAACACGGTAAGAAGCTGCAATTTCTAGTTTCTTCAACAAACCAAGATGTGACGGATGCTTCTTGGGAACCTGCTCACGCTATCAAGTCTCTTTTTCCAATTGGCTTGACCAGCTACTCTGTACCTGCCTTAGATTTTAAAAAAACCTCGAGGACAAGATTTTATTTGAATAAAGGGGTGATGATACGACTGTTATCGAGAATGCTGCCAGATCTGAGAATGTTGGGAGAAGTGAGAGGGTGGGCTCAGCTGATGATTTGCAGGCCATCCCACAACAAGCTGTAATTGTGGACTCCTCTCAAGCTCAACAGAACAGTCCATTGGGCCTCACTAGTTTTCCATCGGGCTCAGCCACTGTAATTGGATCGGGCACAATATCAACCAAGCCCAAGAGAAACAAGAGGCTCCCTCTCTGGCTAAAGGATTACCTGTAAATTGCTTTGTTTCCTCCAAAGTCCAGTAAGATTATATCTACGAATTCAGTTAGTATGGTGAGAATGTGTGCCCACCATTTACTCCTTTGATTTTCAAATTTCTAAGGTTTATTATTTAAGCTAGAATGTAATCGGGAAAGAAGGGTTAAGAAAGAATATACTGAACTCTCTCTTTTCACTATCTTCCTCTTCTTCTACTTCCTCTCCTGAGCCTCCTTCCCAGCTCAAATTGGGAAGATACTAGAAATTACTGTAGAAAGTCATATCATTATAAACTAAGAAAAAATGAGCTGCTAGATAATATACATCAACCACCTTTTGTTGTCATTGTTGTATTTGATATTATTATTATTATTATTATTATTATTATTATTATTATTATTATGTAAGAGTAGTTATAGAAATTATACCAAAGAGGATGTATATTGAAGCAAGTGAAGGTGTCCGTATCCAAAAATTAAAACTTCCAAGAATCCATCTATAGGCAACGACAAATCTCCCCATCATATCAACATATTATTCTTCTCTCTTTTCCGCCAACATTGGTTAATTTTAAAGCACACGTCGTCATACAAGTCTTTTCCTTAGCTTGTAAAGTATGAAAAATATATTGAAAAAACCTTTTATAAAAAAAAATAATAATAAAAATTAATTATATGCCCATAGGCATGTGAAACATTAAACTAGGGGACCCATAAATGAAGAAGACAACTTTGTGAATGACCTAAATTAATTATTGATGAATGGACTTAAGTTTTGGATTGATGTGGATGCATATCTATATTACTTTTACATAGAAGATCTTGGTTGTTTTCTTGGTAAATTTTTTATTTTAAATTATATAATTGTTAAGATAATTAATTAGTTTTATTGGAGAGGACAATTAGATCAATTTTAATTGCCAACTCCTTTATACCTTTTTTTTTTTGTTGTTGAATTGGAAAATCAATGAATGTAATGAAGCAAGAGTGTACATAATAGGCTTAGTCCAGAAAAGCCTTTCAAAAAAAAATTAAAAGCAAAAAAATATCAAAATTATTTGGAAATATATGGTTGTAATAAAGTAGTAGCGAGAAAATTATTATTATTTTAAAAAGGTTGGAAAAGGAAAAATTTTTCAAAAATATTTTTTCCAAGTGTTTCTTAAAAAATGTTTTTAAAAAACTCTCCTAAATAGAGTTTGTGAAGATTAAATTGCACAATTATCAAAGTAGAATATCAACATATCCTTCTTTTTTGGGCTAAAGAGCATCAATAGATATAAACTCACCTCTTGATCTTTTAATATCATTGATTATGCTCCATAAATATTTTGTGGGTGAGCCCTAGCCGATTGTTAATCTTTATTATGTAGAGATTGAGATTATCTAATTATTTAACTAAAACAATTCATATAAAAATGAAAAACTTAATATAAAGTAGCCTACTTGATATGTTTAAAATGGTAAAACATGGAAACTTTAAAAAACATAAGTATTTAGTTTCACATGGGAAATGTCTAGAGTTTCAAACTTTAGCTTATCAATGTAACTAGAACACTACACTTGAATTTACATATACACGCACTCAAAGAAGGCACCTAGAGTGCATGCACAACAATAATTGGGCAACTTAGGGTATATTGGTACATAACACTTTATACTTCTCATATGCATATCACGAGCTAGAAAGTTTTGAATTTCTAAATCAAGGCAAATATGATGGATGAAATAGGTAGTGGGAGATCGAATTAGTCACACAATCGCCTACCATTGGAAGGTTTTGCATTCAATCAATCTCTCCAAACTGAATTGGTCCTTAACGAACCCTAAAATGGGCTACCATCATATGGGTACACTAAGAAAAGATGAAGTTGCTTGGACTATTGACATGGTTGGGAAAATTCGACAACCAGGCCAAGGGTAGCAAGGTAGGTCTTAGCCAAAATTTATATCATGTACTAGTAAACACATGTATTTGTTAAAACTACACCAGCATTGAATCACATTCGATTAAATTAGCATGTTCTTTTTCATATGCATTGTTCAAAAGAAAAGAGAACTATATCCTATCAATTTGGTTTGCTTTCTTTCTTTAGATGTAGTGCAGTCAAGCAATTTGAGATTCCTTACCTTTTAAAGCTTTCCCTCACTCTTTTTTCCTAAATACAACTCTAATTTAGGGTTTAGGAAAAAAGAGCGAGGCAGCTTTGTTGGGCTCTGTTGGTTTCTTGATCTTGTACTAAGAGGTGGAATAATCGGATAATCATCAAATTGTTATTGCTTCCATGTACTGTTCAGTCCTTCATTACAAGAAATCGCACCTACAACAACGTGTAATGTTTATTGTTCATTACGACAATGTCCATGGTGATGTTGTCGATCAGGGTGTTGTTAAACGGCTGACTATTTTTAACAACGATCACGAACATGTTGTTGTAAAGTGTTGTGTATCGGTTTAACAGTGAGGTTACAACAACGTTCACCCGTTATTAAATAATTCAATCTTTTAACACATATTCGACAACGGTCACTATGCATGTTGTTGTAGAGATGTTATAACAACAGGCACACGTTGTGAAAACCTAACCTTTAACAAAGGTCACGTGCCTGCTGTTGTAATATGTTGTGTATCGTTTTAAAATTGAGGTTACAATAACGTTCACAAGTTGTTAAATACTTCAATCTTTTAAAACATATTCGACAACAGTCATAATACCTGTTGTTGTAGATGTGTTATAACAACGAACGAACGTTGTGGAAACCCTACCCTTTTAACCTTTCAACAACGGTCAAGTGGTTATTGTTGTATGTCCATTACGTAACAACATGCATGCGCTCGTTATAAAAGCTACAATATTTCAACAATAATCGTCTGCACGTTGTTATATCATGTATCTTACAACAAAAACTGAACATTGTCATTTGTGTCAATTTTTTTTAATCGTAAAAATATTTTACTACAATATCTATTGCATATATTTACCTGTATCTGTAAATTCATAATATAAAATAAACATTATTAAATAATTGTCCTATCATTTCAAATGACTCATTTAGTATCACTTAATAATAATAAATTTCATAATGTCAAACATATATACAATCTATCAAAAAGTGCAATTATTATTTACACTACTTATCGCTATTAATCCTAATAAAAAAATTAAAAAGTTCTAAAGCAAAAATTCTTCTTGAAGGATCATCATGTTTTATCTTGATACACAATCTAAGCATATAAACTCAAGTTCTCAATTGTTCCAATTTTTATGTATATACCTACATCAAAAAACAAATAAACTTAATTATATTTTAAAAAAATAAGAGCTAAAGAGCAACTGTAATAGTTAAAGCAACTCAATATCTAACAAAGGCATACAAAAAAAAACTAAAAAGGATACTATGCATAGCTTTACATGATCTATAGAATACTTAACCGCACTAGGCGATTAGACACCTAGACCTAGCTATATATTAATTTTTCTTAAAAAGTATATATACGTGAAAGAGATGAAATTTCACATTGTTTATTAATCTTAAACCAAAAGCTATAATAGTAATCAATATTGTTTAGTTTAAACCAAAAGCTATAATAGTAATCAACAAACATTATAAATCATGAACGTGAAAGAGATGAAAGTTAAAAATGTGAATGAAAATTAGATACCTTATGCTAAAGAAGAAGAATAGTAGTTGGGATGAAAAAAATAGTAACTAAAAAGCGAATTACTTACTTCACCAGCTTTTAAAGTCTTCTTTTTTGTCATAATAGCTATAAAAAATGTAATATGTCTGATGATACAAAACGAAAAGGAATTGCTTTAGATACAATAAATAATTATCACATAATTAAAAAGTATGATTTAATATACAATCCAAGTATATAAACTCAGACATAAAATTCAAGAAAAAATTCAATCAGTTATAATATAGAACTTAATGCTTACATTATTCACAAAATAGTGTCATTTAGGTCAATCCTACCACAATGTTCTACGTTTCCATCTCTAAATGTTGACATGTTCATAGGCTTATGTGTCAAGCTTATATTTTTCTCATATGCTTGTAACTCATGAAAACATCTTGGAGGAGCTCTCAAAACGACATACCAGTTAGATATTTTATTTTTTCTAGAATAAAAAACTTGTCTTGCTTGTGATGCAAGAATAAATGGATCCTTATCAAATTGAGATTACTTAAGGTGAATTTCAAGTATCCTTGTGTTACACACCATATAGCTTTTTCCTTTCCTACCAAGAACAGACAATGCCCTATCCCCCAAAACTATGGTAAAATTGTTGTTGTAGAACAAGTGAGATCAACATCAATGAGTTAACGTAACATATGACAAGCATCTTCAATTTAGCTATATACGTCTTACGTAATGAAGGTAATATAATCGATACATAGTTATTATAAATACAAAATGTCAGATTTTCCCCTTTATCTACGACAAATAATAATATAAATTGATTCAATCAGTTCTATATATATATATTGAAAAATACATGCTTGCTAGCATACTAAATTGCACGTTTTGTAGAAAACTAATTAATTATAAGCCGCCTTGCAAGTTGACGGATATATAATAAATTTAATTTTCAACTGCATTATAAACTTTATTTTAAATATTATAATATATATTTTCAATTTTAAGATGAAGTAATACCCATCTTATAAATATAAGTTAATTATATCACATATGAGTAGTATTTAAAATCAAATTTATATAATATTTCCTGAGATTAGTTGAGAGATATTATATATTAGTAAACACCCATCACATCTAAAGTTACTTACATGTAAGATTCAATGTTTAAGTTATATTTGCACATACCATCCATGCATGAAAATTACTATTATCGATCTCATGCTATGTGTTTAGTCCCTTTCTTTGGAGCATTAATTTGGTTATATATATAGTCATTATCAAAGGTACATAAATTGATAAAGCAATGACCTTATCCTAAATGGGCGTGATGGAGGAAAGGATGGAAGACAGTATTAATTGATTTGTTTCTAAGTCCCACGCTCATGCATGGCGATCTCAAAGTAGCTAAAGAGGCTCAATAAATGAAAGAAGATAACAAATAAATTGACAAGTGACACTCTCATTTCTTAAGAAAATGATCTTTCATCAATTTAGTTTATAAGACAAATATGATCACATATATATGATATTTATATGTTCAAAGGGAACTTGAGAGAATAATGTCATTGTTCATTGTCAAATAATTTTCTTCTAAATCTAAATATAACAAAAGTTTGATTAATTTATTTGTCTTTTTTCTTTTTCAAAATATAGTGTTAGTGGCAAATGTTTTATAAACAATTTTACCAAAGCTAACTCTATGATACGTATCATACACTTGAAAAAAGTATTATGCATATTTTTTATTATGAGAATAATACATTGATGTACGTAAGGGTGTTTTAGGGCCCAAAGAGCAATGATCTTGGGCCTCTTATTTTTAGGGACCCATATATATATATATATATATATATATATATATATATATATATATATAT
>JAJIYU010020964.1:0-10241 GCA_030144865.1 Tinospora cordifolia | reverse complement strand
GGTACTATTATTATAGTAATTTTGAAATCAAGAAAAATCTCAAACTTTTGCAACCAATACATATAAACTTGTTAATCAAAGAATTATTCAATTTATCAAGTATTTTGGCTAATAATTTCTTTACTTCTACATGTATATACATACATACATACATACATACATACATACATACATATATATATATATATATATATAATGAATTGTGCTGGGCTGCCAACATATGAAGTGATTTGTGCATAAATTATGGCCAAAAATGAATCTCAACAAGGTTCCAACAAAAGAATATGAAATGTCAAAAAAAGAAATATTAAGAATAATAATAATAAAATAAAATAAACTCTAAATACTTGATCTTGCTAATTTATATGCAAGAGAAAATTGAAAAGTTGTCTATGGACTTGCCACCTAAAGTTACCAATTTTTACTCCCCCAAACTCTGTATAAAGGACCTCTAGTGCTCCCATTCTCTTCATCCCTGAGCAAGAGCATACTAGTCCCTCTTAACTTTCTCTAGGCTTATTTTTAGCAATCTCCTTAGTTATTGAGTAATCTTGAATTGTTCTTGTGCTTTAGTGTTTTAATTTAGTGTTCTTGAGTGTTCTTGAGAGTTCATGAGTATATAGAAGTTTTTGAATAACAGAGCGTTGTTGGATATATATATATATCATGGATTACACGTTTGTTTGTTTCCTTTCTTCGATGCAATACTAAAATCACAATTGCTTACTACGTTGTAGTACTTCATTACTTCTACTATTATGATCCATTATAGTACTGTTATCTTCATTACATATTATGGTACTATTATTATAGTAATTTTGAAATCAAGAGAAATCTCTAATTTTTGCAACCCATACATATAAACTTGCTAATCAAAGAATCATTCAATTTATTAAGTATTTTGGCTAATAGATTCTTTACTTCTACATATATATATATATAAATATATATGTACATAGAAAGAATGAATTGCGCTGGGCTGCCAATATATGAAGTGATTTGTGCATAAATTATGGCCAAAAATGAATCTCAACGAGGTTCCAACAAAAGATTACGGAATGTCAAAAAAAGAAATATTAAGAATAATAATAATAAAATAAAATAAACTCTAAATACTTGATCTTGCTAATTTAAATGCAAGAGGAAATTGGAAAGTTGCCTATGGACTTGCCACCCAAAGTTACCCATTTTTACTCCCCCAAACTTTATATAAAGGACCTCTAGTGCTCCCATTCTCTTCATTCCAAAGCAAGAGCATACTAGTCCCTCTTGACTCTTTCTAGCCTTCTTCTTAGCAGCCTCCTCAGTTATTGAGTAATCTTAAACTATTCTTGAGTGCTTTAGTGTTTTAATTTAGTGTTCTTGAGAGTTCATAAGTATTTAGAAGTTTTTGAGTAATGGAGCTCTGTCAGATTTCAGAAGGGTTCAAAAGAAATTTACTTTTTAAGATGGAAGTGACTTCTCAAACCCCTATTCTTCTTATTTAGTTTAATACTATGTTCATGAATGTTTAATTTCAGTTTAGTATGTATATTTTGCATGTATATCATGTTAGTTGATCATGAAACCATGTCATGCTTAAGTTATACATGTTTAGGCTTGTTTTAAAGTATGATGCATACTAAGTGTTTGTTTTCATGTTTTGAATGTTTATATGTTAAACATGTTAAAATTATTTTTATTTATCTTACATGAGTATAATTTATTTATGATTCATGATTATGTGATTTAATGAAAGATGTTGAGATTAAGAACCACATACTGTCACAGTAAACATGAGGGTCACTGTGAGTGTTTTTTACATGTGATTTGTTCACATGGGTGATGTTCCAAAATACTTGGAATATGGGTTAGGCCTTAAGTCTAATGAAACTTGGCATAAAAATGTCTTTTTCACTCAGGGGAGATATTTTGATAAAGAACATCAAGGGCTTTGAAACAATTTCAGTCAAATTTACAACTATAAACAAAATATTGTTTGAAACGCCTATTGATTTACAAGTGTTTGAATTTGAGTATGTTATTAATTCTAAATTAGTAATTTAGTGGTTTGAAAAAAATTCACTAGGTTATGTGTTCAACCTTTCCCTCATATTTTTTGGGAAATTAACTTGTATGAAGATCATGAATATTAGTTAAGTTTTTTTTTATTTAGAAAATTTCTAATTTCTTTGTAAGGGCATGTTGCCCAAGTCTTGAATTTTCTACTTTAATAGTTTTTCTTCAAGATTAAGTTATGTACTCAACTTTATTCAATTAATAAAGTTTATAAATTTCTTTTATCTCTTGTATTATTGTCCTATTAAATTTTAAAATTTGAATTAAATACTATTAATGCATGAAATAATTGAAATAGAAAGTCAAGTTGTGTACTTGTAAAGTAACATTGGCTTTGCCCGCCTTGTGGTAAAGTCCAAATTGAAAGTCACGGGGGTTGGGGTGATATGAGTGTGGTATTAGAGGCTAGACTTTAGGTGCCTGGGGCTAAAAATAGAAATTTAAGCCGAAATATGTGTTGATTAGGCTAGAAATAGAAAGTCAAACATTAGTTGTTTGATAAGAATTAAAAACTCAAATTGGGGTTTCACATTGAATTGAATTGAAATTTTAATGCCCTACCATCTATTTTTTAAAATTGAAAAAAAATGTTTTAGAAAGTGCTTTCAAAGAGAAAAGATATGTTTTGAAATTTTTTGTTTGAAAACAAAGACTACAGGTTGAGCTAATAGTGGGTAAGCTTTGTCCCGAGTAAAGCTAAACATTGAAATAGAGGTGGGTTATCCTGCTTCAAAAAGCACGGTTGCTAAGCAGACTTCAGTCTTGCTGCTCGATCTAGAGTTTTCCCACCAGTTTGTATGAATAATCTGAGTTGAAAAACACCTTTACTTTCTATAAAAAAAATTAGAAGGTAGAAAATTAGGGCAAGAAACTCATAAGAAGTCAAAAAAGATGCTAAATGTGGTATTAGACTAGACAAAGGTTATGAGTCAACAAGATTGAACCCTAGGTCCAGAGGAAAGACCTTAGGTAGATACATGGTGTACCCATACATGGCACAATGGATCAAAAGTATAAAACTTTAGGACATAGGTTAGAAACTGAAACTTGTGATTGAAAATTGTTTGATCAGGACACAAGATCGAAAAACTTTTATATCTTTCAGTTTCTATGTAGTATGGGATGCATAGAAATTCGGGGTTATAGAGGAAGCCTAGACTCGTAGAATGATGGACCATGTGTGGTGAATGATAGGTAACTCTGGAGAATGGTTTCTCTATACTCGTTGGTATGAGACGGTGGAGTATAGTGGGCTTAGGAACCTTAGTTATCGAGCAATTTGTAGAATTGTTTCGGTGCAGCTCTACTTTGGGTCAAAGCCTAAGTTGAAAGGGTAGAGTGGTATGGGACGCTTGAACCTAAAAGCTTAGGTGGAAGCTTGGAACCTTGTTGTGCTAGCTTGATTGTATGATTGTGTGATATGCATACTTTACTACTTATTTGCTTTGAGACCAGATCCTATACCCATACATGAAAAAAACCTAGAAGAAAAATGTTTAGGCCACTAAACAAATCGAGGACCTAGAAACAAGAATCTAGAGTCATGATAGTACACACATTTGACGAGGAAAATACTGACAAGGCGTTAAATTTATAGACGATGGCCGGAACAAGAAGGTATCCTACTCGATCCACGACCTCTAATGAAACTGAGCCATGGGAACAGGAATTGCCAGCTGAAATGGAGGCACAGATGGAGGCCCTGATGAATGAGATGTCGTAAAGGGTGTTGGATCAACTATTGACGGCACTTCCACAAATAATCCCTCAGGTGGCCCCTCAGCCTCAAGGACTTGAACCCATCTAGGTTCAACAGCTAGCACTAGTTGCCCAAGATCCCAAATGTCAGAGGGCCCAGGAGGGTTTAGATGATGAGAAATAGAGAAAGATGCTGATAGAGCTACAAAAACTCTACCCTCCTTCATTTGATGGTACTGCAGATTGCATCTTGGTAGACAACTGGTACCAAGAAATGGAGGAAATTCTCAATGTACTGAAGGTAACTGGGACAAGATGGGTGGCACTGGCCATGCACCACTTCAATGGACCGACCAGAAGTTTGTGGTGAATGATGAGGATGGACCTAATATGGATATTAATGCTATGAGCTGGGAGAACTTCACAGATATCTTTATGAAAAATTTTTTCTAGCAGCGACTTTGAGCAAGCTATAGGAGGACTTTTTTCAACTGAATCAAAAGAACATGACTATAGCTGAATATGAAAGGAAGTTCACTGAATTGGCCAAATTCTTACCAAATCTGATCAAGGAGGAGAAAAGGAAAGCCAATCGATTCATATAGGGTCTTAAGATGGAGATTCAAAAGTTAGTGAAGACTTCGGGTCTAAAAACTTACAAAGATGTCATAGAAAATGCCCTAACTCTAGAATAAGAGCTCAACTTGGAACAAAGGTTGAGGGGGAAGAATAAGAGGCCAGGGAATGAAAATAATCAAGGGGCTCAAAAGAAACGTAATAATGGTGGGAATGCACCACAGAGACAGGGTAGAATAAAGACAAGTCAAGGAGCAAGAAAAGAGACAAAGGTTGTGCTACGTGTGCAGGCAAAGATGCCATATAGCAAGAAATTGCTCAATTGCACTAGCATAGGCTCCCCAGCAACATCAAAACACTCACGGAGGAGATTGGAACAGTTGTCCTCAAGTCAAGCAACAACAACAAAATGCTAATCATGAGCAGAACCAGGGTCGTGGTCAGAACGAGGCAAGAATGTTTGTTGTTGAGACTCAAGAAGACCCAGTCCCTATAGTGGAAAGTACGTTCATGTTACTCAATGTTGCTGTAAAACTATTGTTTGATTTGGGTGCCTCAAATCGTTTATTTTTGAGAAATTAGCTGATAGGTTACAACTTGTAACAAAAACACTACCCATGATTTTGAATGTGTCCACACCAGTAAGGACCACTGTGACTTCAAAAAGAATGTGTAGTTGTGACCTAATGTTTGGGGATGAAATCTTAACGGTTGATCTATGTACTTTATCTTTCTATGGCTATGATGTAATCTTGAGGATGAATTGGTTAGACCAGTAACAGACCCAAATAGATTGTCCTAAGAGACGAGTGACCATAACCCTATATTTGGGGAAAACCTATAGAATCAATAGGAATATGCAGCAACTACCAAAGAGTCCAACCTTAGCCATAATGAACTGCTTAAGGCAGAAGAATGAGTTTGAGGAACTCTCTGAAGAAGAAAATCCAAGACCTAGCAATGGTTGTTGAACTAAAGAAAATCCAAGACCTAGCAATGGTTAGTGAGTACGAGGATGTGTTTCTAGACGACTTATTTGGATTACCACCTGTTAGAGAGTTAGAATTTAAGATTGAACTTCACCCTAGAACCAACCTTATAGCCATACCTTGTTACAGAATGGCGCTTGTAAAAATAATCTAGTTGAAGTTTCAACTCGATGAGCTATGGGAAAAAGGCTTTATCAGGCCAAATGAGTCACCTTGGGGAGCTTCTATATTGTTTGTGAAGAAGAAAAATGGTTCCATGAGACTATGTGTCAACTACAAAAAGCTAAACTAAGGTACAATCATTCTAAGAATTGAAGAAGAGATTGACTACAACCCCCATCCTACTCACTCCAACCCATGGTGTTACCTTTACCCTTTACATTGATGCATCACTGAGTGGACTGGGAGCAGTATTGATTCAAGGAAGACAAGTAGTCGCTTATGCCTCGCAAAAACTGAAGGTTCATGAGAAGAATTACCTCATTCACAACCTAGAGTTAGCAGCCATTGTATTTGCCCTGAAGATTTGGAGACACTACTTGCATGGTGAGAAATTTGATCTGTTTTCAAATCACAAGAGCTTAGAGTATTTCTACACCTAGAAGGAGCTGAACCTAAGGCAAAGGAGATGGATGGAGTTCTTGACAGACTATGATTTCCATCTATACTACTATTCGGTGAAGGCTAATGTAGTGGTTGATGCCTTGAGTAGGAAGTTCAACAAATAGGAGGAAGAGAAAGGCCAAATGTACTAGTTGATTCATGAATTTAGGCTGAGTGTGACTCTAAATGAAGAACACGCCTACCTTTGCACTATGTCTTGCCAACCGAATCTTCTGCACCAGATCAGGGATGAACAAAGGCAAGACAAATCTCTTACCAGTCTGATCGAAGGAGTTACACAGGGCAAGCATGCTGACTTTAGGTTAGATGCTGAGAATATCCTAAGACTCGGGGAAAGAATATGTGTACCTCAGAATGGACAAAGTAAGCAGACCATACTGGATGAGGCTCATCAAACCAAGTATATGATGCATCCAGGTGGAAATAAGATGTACCAAAACCTTAGAAAGGCTTATTGGTGGAGACGGATGAAAAGATACATGGCTAAGCATGTTTCTAAATACTTAACCTATCAACAAATAAAAATAGAACACCGAAAACCCTCTAGGATGTTACAACCACTCTGTTTCCCTGAATGGAAGTGGGAAAACATTGCCATGAGTTTTGTTAGTGGTTTGCCAAGAACTAGAAAGGAGAAGATACTATTTGGGTGATTGTGGATCGTCTCACCAAAGTGGTTCATTTCCTACCAATTAGATCCACAGACCAAGTTAGTAAGCTGGGAGAACTATATGTGAAAGAAATAATAAGGCTGCATAGTGTGCCTAAGATGATAGTATCTGACCGAGACTCTCGCTTTACTTCTCAATTCTGGCAGCGCTACACTCACCATGAACATTGCTTTTCATCCTCAAATAGATGGGCAGTCTGAGAGAGTTATCCAGACCTTAAAAGATATGTTGAGATCTTGTATTCTGGACTTTAAAGGGAACTAGAGCAAGTACCTGCACTTAGCAGAGTTTGCCTATAACAATAGTTATCAGACAAGTATCAAGATGACTCCATATGAGGCTCTTTATGGAAGGCTCTGCAGATCACCAACCTTTTGGGCCGAACTTGAAGATCATGTTCTTACTAGGCCAGACTTGGTGGAAGAAATGAACCACCAAGTCAAACTAAAATGAAAGAGGTTGGCTGCAGCTCAGAGTCTTCAAAAGCGCTATGCTAACAAAAGAAGGGGACCCCTAGAGCTTCAAGTAGGTAACAAAGTATGTCTAAGAATCAATCTTTAGAAGAGTATTAAAATGTTTGGATTCAAGGTGAAGTTATCACCGAGATTTGTTGGACCCTTTGAAATACTTAGGAGAATTGAGGAATGTGCTTATTAGTTGGAGCTACCAAACCAAACGACCTCAGCCTACAATGTGTTCTATGTATCAATATTGAGAAAGTATGAACCAGACCCCTCTCACACCATCCGCCAGGAAGAAATGAATATTCAAGAGGACGCTACTTATAAAGAAGTGGCAATTAGAATCCTTGATTACAAGGTACAAAACCTGAGAACTAAGAATATTCCCTTAGTTAAGGTGTTGTGGTAAAATCATGGTATGTAAGAAGTTACCTGAGAGCTGGAGGGTGAAATAAAGAACAAGTACCCACATTTGTTTGCTAGGAAACCATGAATAAGTACAAATTTTGAGGATGAAATCCTTTTTAAGGGGGGTAAAATGTAACACCCACAAATTTGGTACAAATTTCAAATAAAATATTTTGTTTGAGAAATTTATAACATTTTTAGGTATAATCTATGTACACTCTAAAGTACAAAATTAGTTAAATTAATTGAAAAACCTTGGTATCCGAGAATAAATAATAGATTAGATAAATATAAGTATATAAAAATATTCGTTCTGGTTATAAAAATAATATTATAAATGTGTGTAAGAAATATGTGTGTTAGTATAATGGGTGTTGATGTAACATCATATAATGTATAGTTATAATGTATCACACATATTATAGGAGTATATATATATATATATAATAGAATGTATGAGGATTTATAAGTGTAAATTTATAACATTTTTATTTTGATACGAAAATATATATATAAATAATATGGTTTTTATATGCTTATGTGTGTGATATAATAATCGAGAAAGCTTTTTAGAAAGTTGACATGAAGATACATGGGTGAAGATACACAGGTTGATGTGAAACATAGAAAGCTCAAACAAAGGCAAAAGATGGCCTTTGCATTTGCAACAAGCCCAAGTGAGCATCCCAACATTACAAGCCCAAAACCCAATAGCAAGGGAGCAAAAACCCAATAGTGTATCAACCCAAGCATTGACGGCCCGTTCATTCAACAAAACGAGCTACAAAATGAAGAACACCAAATTGTGTGCCAGGACTGCAATATCCCCAGGGAGTACCGCTGTACTGAGATAGAGATTAGCAATTGTGCATAGAAAACTTGAATTTTTTTGGGTGCACCATGTTGCTACGGTCCTGTACTGTAATACCCCAGACTTTTGTCAAAAAATTTAAAATAAATAAAATAAGTTGAAGAAATTAATTTCAAAGATTTTAAGAAATTTTGGGTGCAACTAGTGGGTTGGCACATGAAAAATAATTTATATTGGAGATATAATAAAAATTAGAAAAATTAAATGAAAATTACAATTTTAGTAGAATTAATTATGAAATTTAAGGAGTTGCTTATGAAATAAATAAAAATAAAGTACAAATACACAAATAGGTTAACATGGGTACGAAGAAAGTATATAGTAGCACAAAAAAATATGAATACTATATATTATGGGGATATGTACATAGAAAGATTCATATAATTAAATAAATTTATTTATTAAAAATAAATCAAATATTATGTAAATAATGATGTATAATTACATAATTTATTATCTAAAAATAAAAAATGAAATAAATAAAAAAATACATAGAAATGGGAAATATTGATTATTTATTTAGTAACATCAAATATATTAAAGAAATGGAAATATATATATAATAAATGAAATATTAAATAATTAGAAAGAGAA
Organism: Tinospora cordifolia; assembly: GCA_030144865.1. NCBI lineage: Eukaryota > Viridiplantae > Streptophyta > Magnoliopsida > Ranunculales > Menispermaceae > Tinospora > Tinospora cordifolia. The sequence goes on along the minus strand of JAJIYU010020964.1, from coordinate 1,291 downwards.
AGAATTTAGTAAATCATCAATATGGAAGGGGATATACAAAAAAATCAAATTTTTATCGATTTGGAAGTGTCCAATTGGCTAAAATTTGGATTATAGAAGCTTTGGAAAGAGATTTTGTAATTAGAAACACGATCCAACAGTCCAAATTCAATCTGACCGATCCAACGAATAAGATCAAAGGCTTAAACAATGTCCAGGAGCACCGAATTACCAAGATCTGACGGTCTACAATCAACAAGATCGATCCAACGACCCAAAAGCGATCGGACTAATCGAACGGATGGGATAGCTTTCGTTAATCGCGAAAGTACAGCTATCAAGGAAAATCCAACGGGCAGGATCTGTGAATCCGTTTTGATGATCATCTGTGCTACACTCGAGGAAAATCCAACGGCGAAGATCAAAGCCGTGTGGATCTGATCACGAACTAGTGACGCGCTTGAGGACGATCAACGCTCAAGATCAAATTCGTTGATCTTGATCGCAATCTGATGCTGTGATCGGGAACGTACACTCCAATCGAGGTTGATCAACGGACGAGATTGAAGATCTGATTCAACTGCTTGATCCGAGAACGATCTGACGGTTCTGATCTAATCGGAATGCGTGTCTCGAGACAGATCCAACGTTCCATATGTTATCCGCCCGATCTTGATCGCAAATGCATCTCGAGGACGATCCTATGGTCCTGATTAAAGGCTCCGATTTAAATAACCGAAAATCCGAATTAAATTAATAAAAATACATGAAAAATCCAAAAAAAATGTTTCTAAACTCCAAAAAATTCTAAAAAAAATACCTGCTAATTTCCTATGCATGAGGGGCACGAAAAATTGAATTTTTGCAAGTTCCCACCAAAAACTTGCCATTTTACACTAGTTTGAAGCCTATATAAAGGACCCCCATGCTCACAATTTCATTTATCCTAATTCAAGAGCATACTAGTCCCTCTTGAATCCTTCTAGCCTTCTTCTTGGCATTCTCGTTAGTTCTTGAGCGATCTTGAACTATTCTTGAGTGTTCTTGAGTGTTCTTAAGAGTTCTTGAGTGTTTGGAAGACTTGAAGCGACGAAACTCTGCCGAATTTCAGAAGTACACAGAAGGGACGCATTTAAGGTGGAAGTGACTTCTAACCTTTACTTCTTTATTTTAATTTGAATGAATCTTGCATGTGTGATGTTGTTTTGAAGATGATTGATTGAACTTATGTCTTTATATGCATGCTTTATTTATTGTGTCACGAATATACATGTTATGCATGTTTAGAAATTAAGAATATTGATGCATTGTG
>JAJIYU010020962.1:0-10211 GCA_030144865.1 Tinospora cordifolia | reverse complement strand
TAAAATAAAATGATACTATAGGCTAGAAGTTATTTAGTGAAGTTGAGAATTGAATTCTATTGGTCAATTTAATGCTAATAGAATATATGTACGTAGAAAATAATATAATTTTGAGAAAATGATAAATTATTTTACTTAATTTATAATAAATTCGAAGAGATTGAGTATTATATCAAGAAGTGAGAGACTTGTCGAACGAGATTAGTTTTGGCATTCTATAAGTATTTCTTTACCTTGGTTATCTATATGACATTGTAAATAAAAAAATGATTTAAATGTAAGCATGATATCTGTACGAGCATATGCTGCATTGATTTGAAATTCATGAAATTATATTTACACGGTAGCGTGTTTTGGATTTGCAAGAGCATATTCAAAACATTGTATCATTTTGATGGACTTAGACATGGAGAATAATACTTCTTTATATGATAATCCATTTGAGACTGAGCCATAAGAAGTATCTTCCTTTCTCTATGTGTTAATCCTCAAAATAATTGTGGAGGAGGTGATAATTAGAGGTGCAGCCTCCTATTATTAAGGCCAGATAAAAGTGAGACCGACTCTATTTCTGGAAGATATGCATGTGGAGATGTTTTATAAAATTGTACATGATTGAAATAATAGCGTGATCACTATGTTAAAATACATATATGTATTATTCAAATTTGCATGGTAAATTTAAATGTTTTACTTGATTTGATTATCTGCATAATTATTTAAATGCATCTAAATGTCATAATAAAGAATATTCATTGAGCTTGTTGTATCTCAATTATTTTCTTCAAACATTTCAAGAAAAGATCAAAAATGAAAGCGACCAATATAGGAAGAGTAGACTACTCTTCAATCATTTTTGTGTACGTCTAATAAATTATTTTGTGAGTTTGTATTTTTTAATTATACGTATCACTATATATGTAATATCATCTAGAGGTATGTGAAGTATGATGCCAAAAAATGTTTTTGGAGATTTTTTTTGCTTATGAAATGGTTGAGTGATGAATTATTATCAGAAGATATTGCTTGTCTTTGGGATAAGTTCGATGTTTTAAAGGAGACTGTTGAGAAATTTTTCATGGACATTATGAAATACAGGGTGATAGAGGCTAACATAGTATTATATATGTAGATGTAGCATATATAATATTATGTGTTGTCGTGACATCCCTTTTATAAAGTGGGGTGCGACAAAAGTTTAGGGCAAGAATCATAGTAAGCTACCAAGGAATGAGAAACACCTTTTTTGCTTTATGTTTTGCCATTTGAGCATCAAATGATCAGTCAAAAAAATGAGTCCCTCTTGATAGGATTGTAACTCATAAAAACTATGGCAGATTAGGAATAGTTGATTGCTACAACTCATACTTTTAATGCTATATATAACATCTGAGTATCAAGCCAAATCAAATAGAATAACATGCAAGCCTATCTTCAAGAAGCAACAACTTTACTCAAAAGTTTCCCATAATTTTAGGTAGTTTAGATCTCTAAATAGGCAATTTGGTAATAGATGCAAGGCGGCTTCATCTTTAGAGGAAGAGCTCGTGATTAAGTTTTAGGCCAAGTTCCCACCCATTTGAAAAATAGGAGGGCAAACATCAAAGGACAACACTGTTAGACGCCCAAAAGGGGGACGAATAGGGTGGCCTTGGCCAATTTTAAATTTTTTTGAGATTAATTTCTATTAATCAAATAAGTTGGGACATTTTATTGAAAATAGAATATGCAACAATAAAGTGTAAAAAAAATATTAAATCAACATTCGTAACATCGCTCATTGTAAACATAGAAATCTTGTCACATTTTAGAATATTTTTGTAATTGGTATGTTTGGCAATAAAATGATAAAATCTTGATTTTCTTATGGTCATGAAATCAAGAAGATGTACTTTTCTTTAATGATTTGTTGAAGACGTGCTCTTTTTGGCAACTATGAAGATTGAAAAAATATCCAAGAATTTTGCATATATGGGTTGGACCATATCTATTTCCTTTGTAACTGGGGTGTTTTGAGAAATAATTAAGATTCTTGCCTATATGGATGTCAATATTTAGTAATTTATTAATTATCAAGAAGCTTCTTTTGTATCTATTTGGATTTGGCATGTTCCAAATATCTACCTATATTTAGCAATATTTGGCATATTAAGAAGCTTCTAAGATTATGTGTTATATGGTTGGCTTCTTTGATGATTATATACATATATACATACATACATACATACATACATACATACATACATACATACATATATATATATATATATATATATATATATATAGAGAGAGAGAGAGAGAGAGAGAGAGAGAGGAGGATTTCTTCATGTTTAGCAATTGTGGACATATCAAGAAGGATCCAATTTTACGTTCAAGTTTATCTCTTATGTAATTGAATATGTTAAAGAATCTACATTTTTGGAAGATTGCATGAAATTTAGTAATAACTGAAATATTATGAAAGATAAAATTAGCTTTTATGTTCACAAGATTTTGTTTCCATTACTATTTTAACTAATGCAACAAAATGTGCAACTTTGCACATTGGATTTCTTATTTTATGAATATTATTCGAAAATGATTTCAAAACTATCTTTATTTAATTTAAGGTATGTTTCTACAGGTTTCATCCCCTTTAATAACAGGTCTAACTCTGAGGATGGAACATGGACCGACGAGGGTAAGGCGATCACAATCGACGCGGTACAGAGGAGCTCTCACTAGAAAATACCATGAGCCAGTTGACCGATGAGGGGAAGGCAAATGGACAGTAGTAAGACGACGAGGGGGGACACACAAGATGAAGGGGGACATGTAAGACGCACAGAGAAGAGAAGCGTGGAGTTACGAGGTGAACATCACGACATGGTTAGCACTTGTGGAAAGTCTTCATTTCTGACTCAATTTAGAACTTTCAAAATCAAGGTAGCCACACTAAACAAAGATTTTATCCTACAAGAAATAACCACATCTGAGACTTACGCCCTATCCCTCATTAAGAGTGATATCTTGTGGCTAAGTATTGAGGTAAAGAAGGCCATAAATGCACCTAGGAATGGCAAGTGTACGAAGTCCAGGTGAATGGTTAGGTATACAGTCTTTATTGAAACTTATTCGAATAATCGCTGAAATTTTATGAAGATTGCCAAGTTGGCCAAGGGTGCCTTCAAGAATATATATATTCCTGAGGATCCTGAGAGGAATATGTGGAACACTTTTCTTCAAATATAGGAAGGAGTCTCACAGGATCTTGTAGATAAGCACCTACAGATGAGGACAAGGTCACACACAAGGATGAGTTTACGAGCAAAGGAATAGGAATCTGCCAACATATGTCCCAAGGTACACTGCAAGGAAGACAGGAAATATTGTAGGGGTGATAAGGTCGAGGAGAAGAAATTTGCAAAAAAGCCAGATATTAGTTCCAAACGTCTCAAGGTTGCAAGGGCTTCGGACTTTTACTCATGGTAGGAGGTGGAAGAGGAGCTTTTTCAGATGTTGGGATGATACCCATATTTGATGTCATAGATGCTATGAGGGCCACCCTTCATTGCTAGAATGACAATGAAGTTGGCAAGCTTATGGGCCTTCCTCGAGTACAGTTCACAATGGATATTTCCTTGGAGGAGTGGTTTGATTTTGAATTATGGGAACAATGGCAAATTGGTGTTGTAGTAGTTGGATTGGCATGGAAGGAATTTCGACAAAGAAATGGAGTATCGGATTCATCTCAAAGATCACAAAGAAATATGGTGGGCTTCTAGACATCACAAAAGACACCCTCTCCAATAGGTCAAGAGAGCTTGCGTTCATGAAAGTACGAGGGTTTTGTCAGATTTTTGTCAGTTGAATTGGAGATATATGCTAATGACATCAGCAGCATAACCTACAGCAGCAATGGTATCAGGAGGTTGGAAAAAAGCTAGAGACGAGGCCCGAATTGGAGATATATGCCGATGACAAGGTTACAAAGCTCTGGCTTCATAACCTACAGAAGCAATGGTGTCAGGAGGTTGGAAAAAAGCCAGAGGCGAGGCCCGAAACTAGGCGATGGTCCATCCACCAATGATGGAGATACCTAGCGGTGCAAGCTTAGATGGAGGAGGGCACAAAAATGGTGTCTCTGACAGCATCGTACGAACGCCTCTTTACGATGGAGACAAGCCATAAAAAGGCAAATGACACAACTTGAAATCGTACAAGTAGGAAAGGCAGGCCATCCCAGAGCCACGTAGGTGTTTAAATTGAAGTGACACAGGAGACTTCTAGCGATGAGGAAGTTTGGCCGCCTTGATGCTCAAGGAAATCTCAAAGGAAGGGCTCGAAGAGGAGTGGGCCTAGCTCAATGAACGATGGGTTTAGGCTAGTGATCGTGGGTCTTGGTTCACAAAAGGCTGGACCTCAAGATGTAGGCAAGCCTGAAGGAAACAGATCCTATTCTTCCACAACTGGACCAGAAAACTCCCAGGCGAGCAGTTTGCAGCCCACGTGGGCCCCCTCTATGAACATATAGCAGGCACAAGGCCCATTGGGAGAGATCCAATAACAAATGGATTGAGTTGACAAGCCAAGGGAAAGGAGATAGTCCATGTTGAGACCTCATCCAAGTCCAAGGAAATGTTCTTGGTGATGCCCCTGTCCAATTGTCCTTCACCAAGCGGAAACCCCAGTGACATAGACATGGGCTCCAAGGCAATGTACATTGATGATGGCCTCTGTAATACTAAGGTGCATTCAATCATCAAATTTTTCTCTCCTTCTGATGTTGCAGGTTGTCACCCTCCTGATCTCCAGCACTACGCTCCTCGGCAACCTCTGTTCACAACGACTAAAGATGTTGAAACCTCGCACTGACGAAGCCATTTAGGTGATTACAGGGTTCAGGATGAAGAAGTTGAAGCCAAAAGTGTAGCGGAATTCCTAAAGGAGATTGACATTCACTTGTTTCAATTGGAGGAATCTAATTGATTCTCTCCTGCTAGGTAGGTTTCCTAAAGATTTAATGCGAATATTATCCTGGAATATCAGAGGCTACAGCTTGCAGGATAAGAGATGCCTGATCAGACGCACCATCCTCCTAGCTAGTCCCCATCTAATAACCCTTTAGGAAACCAAAAGGGTTGAGTGTCATCTGACCTTCTCACTCAAATTTGATGGAGGCAATATCTTAGGTGGGTCTCTCTTCCTGCTCAAGAAATGTCATAGGGCATTTTGGTTGCTTGGGACACTCGAGTGCTTGAGGTGTTGGAAATTTTCTCCAACCGCCACTCCTTATCGATTAAAGTTCAAGGCCTGGGAGCTCCGTCCTGGTGGTTCACAACAGTGTGCGGCCCTTGCTAAGGGGAAGATAGTGCGGAGATTTGGGACAAGCTCACTGCCCTCACGATCTTTTGCCCTTGGCCGTGGTGTATAGGGGGACTTCAATGCCATAAGACAAATGGAGGAAAAGTTGAATTGCTTTGCAAGATCCTTTGTTATGGGTCAGTTTGATGATCTTATAAATGTGTTTCACTTGCAAGGCATTGAGCTTCAAAATTTCAATTTCACATGGATCAACAACCGAGATCAATTGGTGCTCTCAAGACTGGATATATTTCTTGTCACCTACTCGTGGGATGATCTCTTCCCTTCTTTCCAGCATTCCACCCTTCAACAGATAACCTCATACCATTAGCCTATTCTCCTAGATATCTAGCCCTTGTCGTGGGGTCCTACCCCTTTCAGATCTGAACATTTATTTTTGGACATAAATGATTTCAAGCCCAACATGAAATTGTGGTGGAACAAACCTATTAATCATACTTGGCTAGGGTACAAGTTTATGCAAAAACTAAAAAGACTTAAGCTAGACTTAAAAAAGTGGAGCAGAAATTTTTGGTCTAAAGACCTCAGTAGGAAGCTTGCTTTGACTAAGAACCTGCAAGGATTTGACAACTAGATTGAACAAAATAATGACTATCATGGAAAAAAAAGGAGTAAAGAAACCACACCTTGCATTCAATGTTTTCTATTTATAACAAATTGGAACGAGCAACTCGACAAAAAACTAGAATCAAATGGGCAAAAGAGGGGGAACACCAATAGTAAGTTTTTCCACCGCATTCTGTCCCTTCGAAAGGCTAAGGCTTTCATTTTCAAAATGGAGGTAGTTGACGGACTCCTTCTAGACTCCCTCGAGGATATCAAGTAGCACATCATTAGTTATTTTTCTCGGATTTATACATCCAACAAACCCCACTGTGCCATAAAAGGGATTGAATGGAATCCCATATTAGGTAACTAGAAAGATTGGTTGGAATGCCCTTTCATGGAAGAGGAAGTAAAGGAAAAAGTTTTTAGTTGTAAAGGAGAAAAAGCTCTAGTTCTCAATGGATACTCCATGCTATTTTACTAGAAGAATTGATTTCTCCTGAAGCACGAAATTGTGCACACGGCTGAAGATTTCTACTCTTCAGGTGTTATCAGCAGATGCATTAATGAAACTTATTTCTAATTTATCCCTAAGAGAAGCAACCCGGTGAAAGTGGAAGACTAGTGCGCCATCAGTATGGTAACTAGTCTATGTAAAATTATAGCTAAGGTTCTAACGAAGAGACTTAAAGAGGTGATTTAAGACACTATAGTCGAGAATCAAATGGGTTTCATCAAACACCGACACATCTTTGACGTTGTCCTGATAGCAAATGAAGCAGTAGAGGACTGCAAATCTTGGCAAAAAGAGGGTTTGGTTTTCAAGATTGATTTCCCTAAAGCTTATAATTTCATAAGGTAGAAGTATCTACTCTACGTGTTGAAGAAGAAAGGTTTGGGGGTCAGGTGGCGCAAGTGGATTCTAGGCTGCATTTGCTTAGTTTCTTACTTGATCATCATCAATAGCAGGTTGAGAGGAAAGATTGTCGCTTCTAGAAATAACAATCTTGACGCACTTTGGAAATCAATAATGCTTGTCAAAGCCAAAATTTTGGCTTAGCTTATCACCTTAGGACATTTAAACTGTAGTGTTTAGTTTTAGCTAAAGGTGCCTAACTGTTGTATTTTGCCATCCCAGTGTTTTTTTGCAAGGCTGAGGAGGATGATGTTCACCACATATTTTGGAACTGCCAAGTTTTGAAGATCATATGGCTTTCGTGGTAGCAGTATCTCTCGATTTTGTCAACTCCTTCGGATAGTTCTAACAACATCTCCTACCCGACGCACACCTTTCTGCAGCTGCAGAAATACTGGTTTTTGATACATTTTGCCATCTAGTCAATGATCAGGGAAGCCAAAAATAATTTAGTTTTAGGTAGACTTTTGTGGATGTTAATCGGATTGTCAATCGATCTATCTTTATTTTTGCTATGTGGATTTCCACTTCTAAATTAGGTCTTGGATACGCATTTAGGACTGAATGCTCAAGTGGGCATCCATTTTGTACACTCTGCTTTAAGCATCTTTGGTGCCTTGGACTTCTTGTCCACCCTTTTAATATATTATAATCATCCCCTCTCTTTTCAAAAAAAAAAAAGGGTTCCATCCCCTTTGTATATACTTGGTAAAATACTTGAGAAAATTCTTCATTTCTTTTGTTGATTACCTCTATTATTGAAAGTCCTACAGTATAGGCAAATATATGCCAAGGTGCCTAAGGTCGAAAGAAGTTTAATTAAGCAGATTTTGCAAGGAGAACTTGCACAATGTCTCGCACCATTTCAAATATTGAAATCTTTTTAGAGATTCAGTTATTATTAAATTTTTTGAAAGTTTTGTATTTAAATCCATTTAGGAGTTTTCATAGTTTTTGCCTATATATAAGTCATTGTAAGCAAAGCTATTAAATTGTGATTGAATCATTGACTCAATAAGGACAAGATTCAACTCACATTGTAAAAATCATAAATAGTAATTCTTTTATTTTTAAATAAAATATATAAATTTGTCTACTATTTGTATATGCATATTTAATGATTTGAAATTATTCTAAAACTTACTTGCATATAAATATATCAAAGAATAGTCTATTACTTGTAAATTATCCTTTTCTTAAAGAGATTTTGACGCCAACATTTGTTATAAAAAATTGTATTTTCTTATCATAATTTCATCATGATTTGTTCAATTTCCACAACTCAAATCAAGTTGTGTAATTACAGAAAAATAACACAATTTTAGTAAAAGACTCTGATTCTTCTCCATCTGCTGTTTTTTTAGATACATGAATCGAAATGATTACTATTTGATCAAATCATAAATTACATGGTAAATCCTAAGATTTTAATAATAGTGATTGTAGGTGTTATGAGAAGAAAATGATATAGAGATTGATTCTTATTATTATTATTATTATTATTATTATTATTAATTTGTGAATTCTTGGTTCCTCTTTTCTTCGAATGCAAGAGAATTTACAAGCTTAAAGAGTCTGTTTATTAATTTTCTATCATGCCCCGCGTCAGATGTTTCAAGCTTGTTTTGCTAATCTAAGGTGTTCAAGGAATAGCTACATCAATTATGCAACAAATTTTGAAGACATGGTACTTGCTACATTAGGTATATGATTCAACTAATTTTGTGTTTTTCATAGTAAGCTTTATCTTGGTTGGTGCTTAGAAGGTTTGTTTGCACATATAGTGGTAATTTTCAGTTGGTTTTCTTTCATCAACATAGGATAATCCTTATATTATTGTTTATCCTAAAACCTTCAGGTTCATTATGTGTTCTTCTATTGCTGTAAACTTTCTTCTCATGATCGATAAAATTTTCTCATGCTACTAAATTTTGATGAGAAAAAAGAAGAAAAATGGGACGATAGAGGAAGAATACAAACAAAATGTTGGGAGAACACAAAGCATTTGAAAAGGAAGGAGAGAAAAAATGAGAAAACTTGAAATGTTTTATTCCTTCAACTTGATTTCAAATGCTATGCTTACATGAGTTTTATATAATGCTCAAATGAGCATCAAACATTTATGACATACATGAATCCTATGAACTAAATCCATACATTAATCATAATAAATATTAGTGCATGCATATAAATTAATGCACATACATGAACTATGCAAATACATGAACTAAATAAATGCATAAACATGTACCAAATTAGAATACCTGAATCATGTGTAGTATAAATACTAACATCCCCTCTTAAAAGTGATTTATATTTATACCAAACTTCCCCTCTTAAACATAATTCACCTCGTAGACACACCAAGTAGAGACTGTAACTTGGTAAAAGCATCAAGCCGAAGGGGTTTGGTGAAAACATCAGCAATCTGATCTTGATACTTCACATATTTCAATTGAATCTCCTTCTTGGAAATGCAATCTCGAATAAAATGATACCTTATATCAATATGTTTGGTGCGATCATGATAGGCTAGATTCTTCTATAAGGTGATAGTAGACTTATTATCAATTAAAATCTTAGTAGGCTCTATTTGCACCAATCCAAGAGCCTGTAATAAATTTTGAAGCCAAATTGCATGACAAGTACAAGAAGTGGTAGCAACATACTCCGCTTCACATGTTGAGAATGTCACAATAGATTGCTTCTTTGAGCTCCATGTGAAAGCACTATCTCCAAAAAAAAAAAAAAAACAAAGCCACTTGTACTTTTTCGATCATTCAAATCACTGGACCAATTACTATCACTGTATCCACAAGCTTATAATGTTTAGAAGATGAATAATGCATTCCATAATCTAATGTACCTTTGAGATATCATAGAATATGCTTGGCAGCTTTGAAATGTGACATGGTAGGAGCTTCCATGTAACGACTAACTAGCCCAACAGCATAAAGAATGTCTAGTCTTGTACAAGTCAAGTAGTGCAAGCTTCTAACTAGGCTTCTGAACATGGTTGAGTCTACATCTGATCCTGATTCATGTTTTGATAACTTCAACCCATATTCAACAGGAGTATTAACAGGTTTGCAATCACTCATGTTGAATTTGCGAAGCACATTTGCAGCATATCCGGATTGGAAAATAAAAATTCTATCATCCATTTAGTGTACCTCAATGCCAAGGTAGTATGTCATGACACCTAAATCGGTCATCTCGAACTCACGTGTCATTGTTTATTTGAAATCTTCAAACATATTGACATTGTTACCTATAAATATCAAGTCATCCACGTAGAAGCAAACAAACAAAACATCATTGTTAAGTTGTTTGACATAAAGTGCATGTTCATAAGGATATCTGATGTAGCCATTCTTTTGAAAAT
>JAJIYU010020961.1:0-10215 GCA_030144865.1 Tinospora cordifolia | reverse complement strand
GCTCTAAATGCATATTATACTAAATATAAGTAAATACACTACATTTTCTATTATATTAATGCACATTATACATAAAATACGTATAATATAATTAATCTGCTATGCAACTAATAACTATCATAGACAACTATAAAGTGTTAGTTTCGTTGGCTATAAAGTGTTAGTTTCATTGGCTAAAGTAAGTTCATAGGTCCTCATAAACAATGTAAAATCATTGTAGAGCATCGTAGACCAACATAAACATTCATAAATAATCACAGATCACCATATACAATCGTGGACCCTTATAAGCCACATTAGATCATTGTGAACCATAATGTGTTGGTCTTTTATATGCATAAGTAAGTTCATAGATAATTATACAAATTAATAAATCAATATAGACCACGATTAAACTATCACGGACACAACTATAGACTATTGTAGACCATTAATCACCATCATTAACCAAATCAAAAAACTATTAAGCACCATGGACCACTATCAACTAGCATAGATTATAATAGACAAAACTATGTTAGACTTTGATAAGCTTATGTAAGTTCATTTGCATTTATAAACATTAATATCCCAACATAGATTACTATACACCAATGTAAAACATCATAGACCATCAGACACCACTATAAATAAATCATAGAATACAATGTGATGTTTTTCTATGGGCTTAAGTAAGTTGGTTTGTGATGGTCTACTTTATTTATGATGGGTTGTGATGGGCTATAGTAGTCTATGGTGGTATAGTTGTTTTAATGTTTACAGTTGACTTAAGCTTATAAAAGGTCAACACATTATGGTTTATCATCACATATAGCAGTCTATGATGGCCTATAGTGGTATACAAAAATGCTCTATATTAGTCTATCATGATTTATGGTAGTCTAATGATGTCTATAATTGTTAATGAACTTCTTAAGCCCACAAAAGACAAACATATTGTAGTCTATGATGGTTTTTGGGGGTATATGGTGGTATATATTGGTCAATGATGGTTTATGCTAGTTTGATAGATCATCGTAGACAATAAAATGTTGGTCTTTCATGGGCATAAGTAAGTTCATAGGTCATCATAGACCACGATAGACTATCACAGACAATTAATAGACCAACATGAACTATCATACACTAATATATACAACCATAGACTATCCTAGACCTCAATGTGATGGTCTATAATAATTGTACATAAGTTGGTATTTGTTGGTCTATGATGGTCTATAATTGTATATGATTGTCTATCATTTAGTTTATGTTTCCCATGATTTTTATCCAAAATAAGTGGTATACACACTTGAAAATTAGGAAAAAGTGTGTGATTCATGTGTAAAATAAAATGAAATTCAAGGAATGGTTAGGAATACTTACAAATGGCCTTTAAATGCTATTTTCCAAGTCCTTAAATGGTACTTATAAATTTTCCACCAACATACACACTTTACTCAATAAGTTTTGCCAAAGGTGAGCTAAATTCATCTTCAATGAATTATAGATAAAAGGAGGAGCATGTAAGCCTTATAAGGTTGGTGAGAAATATTATTCATGGTAGCATGGCCAACTTTAACCCATGATTGTGACCCTGAGGTGAGTCTTACCATGTGATTTGGCATGTCTGTGAAGATATAAGTCTCATTTACATGTTGATGTATGGTTTGCAAGGTATAAGCTTAAGTTGATGAGAATTTGGGTACAGACATGGGTTCTGAACTATGAGTTATAGCAAACAGGGGTGTTAGGTAGTTTGAACATTTTGGAAAGAATCTCGTCAACTAATTTGATCATTTCAACCCCAAAATAATTTTTTAAAGTCTTTTGATAAGCTTGGTTTACTCATAAGATGAACTCTGTCTTGTTTATCGTTAAGTTTTATTAACCAGGTGGTATTTCAAGTCAACTTATGAATAATTCGGGTCGATTATGACTACTTAAAATTTGAAATTTCAATTGTATCATAATACTATCTTCTAAAAAGAAATTTTGTTCTCAAAATTTGTATAGGTTATTTACTTTGTGTTTCCACGTGATATTTGTCTTTGTCTCCAAAAAAAAAAAAACTTTGGATATTTGGTGTGAATATCACTTTCAAGTTCTTAGATTGTTTCTTCCACTCTATGATGCCTTCATAGAACTTTCACCAATGTTATATCTTTGTTCCTTTGACTATGTATCATTTGGTCAATGATTTTGGCCAATGCCTCCTCATACTTGGCATCGTTCTTTAATTGTATAACTCCACTGTGAGTGATGTGTGAAGGATCTAGGTCGTACTTTCTCAACATCAAACCATGAAAAACATCATGAACATATTAGGCAAGTTTGATGGAAGTTCAAGTAAGTTGGCATTACCTTGTACTCTTTGAACAATCTCGAATGGCCCAATGAAACGTTGTGCCAACTTACTCTTCACCCTGAACCTCTTAACCCATTTGTTATGATCTATATAGTTCTTTTGCTTGCCCTAAGTCATCTCTATACATTTTTTTTAATCGACTAAACCTTGTCAGTGGTTTCCTAAATTAAATCTGGTCTAGTTAATACTTGATCTTCACGATTGACCCAAAATTACATGGTCTACATTTTCTTTCATACATTGCCTAACATGGAGCCATCTATATGCTAGCTTGATAGTTTTTATCATATGCAAACTATGCCATAGTGGATAGTAACTGAAAATAAAATACTTACTTCACCAGCTTCTTAAGTTTTCTTTTTTGTCATAGTGGCTATAGAAGATATAATATATCAGTTGATACAAAATGAAAAGGAATTAAATAATTACTTTAGATGCAATAAATAACTATCACATAATTAAAAAGTAGGATTTAATACACGATCCAAGCATATAAACTCAGACATAAATTCAAGAAAAATTTCAATCGGTTATAGTATAGAACTTAATGCTTACATTATTCACAAAATAGTGCCATTTAGGTCAATCCTAACATAGTGTTCTACGTTTCCATCTCCAAATGTAAACATGTTCAAAGGCTCATGTGTCAAGTTTATACTTTCCTCATATGCTTGTAACTCATGAAAAACTCTTGGAATAGCTCTCAAAACAACATACTAGTTAGATGTTTCATTTTCTCTAGAATAGAAAACTTGTCTTGCTTGTGATGCAAGAATAAATGGATCCTTATCAAATTAAGATTGCCCCTCATGAAGATTGACTAATGTAAATCCTTCTTCTTTCTTGACACCATTAACAATATTAGCTGATCACATTTAAAAATAAGCACATGAAATGTATGATAATCAAGAATTATGATATCTCTAAATATTCGATAATAAGTGACGTCCCCAGATTGTTGTGATTGATCTTTTGCACTAGACCTACAAAGAGTTATTGCTTCAATTGAAACACCACTATTTTGTCAGGATTTCTCTGCATCTTTTGTATGAAAATAAAGACCATTTATTACATATCCCTGACACAATAATACTTGCTCCCTAGGCCCCGGTGTAAGCCATGTTAGCTTACTAGAAACATTGTTATGTCCAGCAAGCTCCTTAATCTGATCATATAGAAAAGAATATAATGAGTACTACTTTGCTAAGATAAATAGAAATGCATGTTGAAAATGCTTGTTTACCTTATCACGAATCCATCTATTAAATTCATCCATGTGTCTTTTATACAACAAATGTTCATTCCTTAATAATCTTCTATCTGAATGTCGAAGTTCATTTAAGTGCATTCTAATAAACAACATAAAGTTAGCTCCAACTTGAACGAAGCACTAAGATATTCATAATTTATGATATGGATTATAAGAACAATATACTTGCTATATGTAAGGTTGAACTTCTAAACTAGTTAATAACATAATGGTAAGCAATATCCAAGATATCAGACATAAGCACAATTTTCTTTTTACTATGAATTGAGTAACCTTCCAATTCTATTTCATTTTCTTCATCTTCATCTTCAACATTTTCATTGTGTGCCAATCAAATCCCTACCTCACGTGCTTTCTCAATATATTTGCTACAAAATATAGTACACTTATTGGCAAGATATCGTTCAACTATTCAACCATCTGGTCGTGCACGATTCTTAACATAGCCGTTTAGCACTTTCATGAATCTAAAACACCACAAAGATTAGTACATTCAATTATTTGGTGAGTAATGGACTAAGATACATATATAATAAAGTAGCTAAACACATTAAAGTGATATATATTGTACCTCTCAGATGGATACACCCACCGATATTGGACTGGTCTACCCAAACAAGCTTCTCGTTCAAAGTGAATTGTTAAGTGAACCATAATATCAAAAAAAGATGGAGGAAAGAACCTTTCAAAAATGCACAATGTAACACCCTAGAATGTTACGAGCACGCTACGTCATGAGTGAATATAAAATAAAATATTAAATTATAAAAAAAAATGAGAATTTAAAATAAAAAAATTAAAAAAATAATAATAAATATATGAATATATGAATATATGAATTTTAGAACTTAAAATGTTTGAGTTAAAAATAATAAATTAGAGATTCGCTAAAGAGAAATAAATTAATAAAAAAAAGAGAAATAAAATGTTGATTTGGAAAAAAATAATAAAAATAAAAATTTGATATGAAAAATTTGAAGATTTGTGATCTTGCATAATAAAAATTTGTGATTGGAATGATTGAAAACAATAATAATAATACTAAATAAATGAGAAATGAAATTTTATGTTGAATCATTGCTTGTGTGATAAAATTATTAATTGGAAATAAAATTTAAGAGAGAGGAGCAAAATAAAATAATAATCCAAAAAATTTTGGATTTCAAATTTAGAATTACAAAAAAATCAGAAAATTTTGGAAAATCAGTGAGCAATCTATGGAGGAAAAAAAGAAAAAGAAAGAAAAAAAATGAAATTGCTAGAATAATAGAAAATAATGTAGAAACTGAAAGAAAGATTAAAGATGGAGCGATAAAGAAGAAACCAAATTTCTAGCTGGAAATTTCTGGTTTTTGGAACGAAAGATGAAGAAGAAGCTACGAGCAAAGATGGGAAGCAAAGAAGAGGAAAAAAAAAAAAAAAGAAAAAGAATCTGAAACTTTGGAGTGATTTTGATTTTGGGCGTTGTTGGGTTTGTGCCCTGTTTTTGGAATGATGAACAGCAACCAAGTTGGTTGGTTGGGCGTGATTCAGATATGAAAATTTCATATTCGAAATCTAGGGGTTGCTAGTGCGTTGATTGGTGAAAGAGAAGTTGGTTTGTGTGTTTTGATCCATTTGCTGTCCATTTTACGGCGCAAGGAAGAGGAACATGATGAATGAACAAGAAACTAATCTGATGTGTTGCTGGTGCGATTTTGGGTGAGTTAAGCACAAAACCAGCTGCGTTTTGGGGTTACGGTTAGTGCTTTCTAGGGTTGACTGTGAAGGGAAGATGAGGTACGTGATTGAGTTTTTGGATTTATGTGGTGCGTCTACCAGAAATGAAAGAAGCAACTGCTGAAAATTTTTGAATTGGGATTTTTTTGAAGTTGCTAGAACGTGATTGTGGATGTGTTGATGTTGCTGGAAATTAAATTGGTTGGGTTTGATTTTGATTTTCCTTGTAGTTGCTAGCCATGATTCAAAGAAGAGGGATGAAGAATCAAAATTGAAATTTGTATTGATATGCTGACCGTGAATCATGTTCAAACGAAGGGAAGATGATGAAAAAAAAAAAAAAAAAAAAAATCTGATCTTTTGTTTGGTTTGTACGTCCAGCGCTATAGAAGAGGCAAGCAGTGGATTTTTTTGATTCATTTTCTGTTTTCTGGTTGTTGAGTAAAAATTCTAGGTTGTGAGTCATAAAACAGTGGAAACCAACTTTAAATCTTGGTTCAAACAGTTGATTTTGGGTTCAGATTGTGCGTTCAACAGAAATTGGAAGAAAACTGGCGATGTATGCCGCACTGCAGTTCATCAAAGTTTTGGTCATCAGGTTTGCTGCAGATTTTCTATGTTTTACACAGATGTGGATTGAATTATGAAACTCTAATTATTTGAATGGTTCTGCTGGCTTGCTTTGTATGTTTTAGAGTAATTGATGGAGATAGCTACAAATAAGGGGTGATGATTAATTGATTACATCATGAAAAAATCAGACTTGGTATATGTAGAGAGTTGATGAGGATGGCATTACATGCTAATTTAAAGCCATGAACTGACAATTTTATTGGCTTAGATTGAAACAGAGCTAATCAGTGGTAATAGCTTGCACTATATGTAGTAACAGAAATTTAGATTGATGGTTGGTGCAAATAATGGAGAATTTATTTAACCTAGTTTTCAAATAAAGATGACAGTTAGCATGCAAGAATAGTTACAAAGAAAATATTAAAATCTTCTTATTCAAAAAAAATTAAAAAAATTAAAAAAAACTAAAATTAAAATTAATTAAATCAATCACAAAAATTTGTTTAAAATATTTATTTAATAATTCAAATAAAATAAATTTAATATTAGATTAACTATTAACTCATTTAAGAAAAAGTCTTAAGATGATATAATTTTATGTAAAAAAAACTTAAAATTTAAAAAAATTTATAATTTAGATTTATTATTTTAAAAGTGAATAATTTATTTTAAAGGAGTGGCTTAGGAATTTTTATTTGAAAAAAAAAATAGAAATTTAGAACTTAGTTCAATATTAAATATAAAAATCTTATTTTAAGTGAAATAAGATTTATTGAACATAAGTGATTTAATTATTAGAACTCAAAAATTAAGTTTTAGTGTTTTAAAATTATTAGTTCTAATCTAATAGATTTATCTAGAAGTGAATAAGTTGTAGAAGTTTAGATATTAATTACTAAAGTTTCAATTTCAAATTTAGGAAATTTAGAAGACTTAGAAATTATTTTAATTAGAATATATGGAACTCTAGAATTTAAGAATAATACTAAATTAGTTGAAACTGATATTTAGATTTTATAATTATCTTAGAAATTATTTAAGCTTAGAAATAAATTTGAATGAGATTGAATATGAATTAGGAACTTAGAAATTTTTATTGATTATTGAATTTCAGATTTTTACAATAGCTCGAAGGAGAGCAAAGGAGCCCTGAAGATCTGAAGAATCAAGTGTGCGTAATTTTCTTGCTTATACGTATTATATGGATTTAAATTCAAAGTATTAGTTTGAATAGTTCTAGGTTATTAGAATTTTATTATGAAATTTACTGAAATTACTTGGTGTGCTTGGATGAATGATGCTTGAATGATAGTGTAGTTAATGACCAACAAATTCATTTCTTGCTAGATTAATTCATGATATGCATAAATAGAAGACATGCATTAGATAGTATTATTCATTCATTTGAATACCATGTAAACTGCATTGTCATGAAATTGATTATTTAATTGAACTGTTATTAATTTCACACATAAATTCCATTGATTCCTGATTATGTTGTGTGATGGTTTTGAATGATTGAATTCATTTCTAAAACTAAATTAAGCGAAGGATTATTAAGAATTCACGTACCGGTGCGATCAACGAGCCTGAAGCAGATTGAGGTGGTATCTTCTATATGCTACTGCTTGATATCGACGAGCTACAAGTTGGATCGTAGGTATTCCCAACCAGAGCTGCCTGTGACAGCTCGAAGTCTTTGGGAGACAGTACGATGTCATGGTAAGTACTCTCTCTTAGGCTGTGATATTGATGACTTGACTAATTTTAGATGGTACTCGAAACTTTCTATGATTAGACGACATCACGGGGAATACCGAGAGACATCTCAACCTTCTTCCGGTCTGAAATATCGAACAAAACCAAATAAATGTTTGAAACACCTAATGTTTGAAAGTGTTTGTAATGTTTTAAATTTTGGTCTGTATAATGCGTGTGATGTGTAGGAATGATCTTCTGGGCTTTCGAGGTCACTCCCATTTCATTATTCAAGAACAATTGGACATGGTGTACAGGAATATATGTCCGAAGACTCGCATTTTCTATTGGACACCTCATGAGGAGGTTGTCTGGATAGCTTACTTTAGAGGTTGTATTTATATAGTTAATTGTAATAGAATTACCTATATAATTCTCTTTCGAAATTAATTTCGTTGGTTTACTGGTAGTCATTTGAACTTGAATTTTTGCTGCATGATTTACGATTCACCATTTATGACTTGTAATTTATGATTTATAATTTCTAATTTAAATTGTTTTATCTAACTGTGAAAACCAAACGAACATAGTGAGAAGTTATTTGCAATTTTTGCTTCATATAACATGTGTTTTTAGATATTTATTTAAAAACATCTGACTGAAACTTAAAAATTAAGAAAAAGATTTTTGATAGAACCAAAATTTTTAAGTAACATCTCAATTTTCAACGGGCAACGACCCATAGTATATAACGGGAGTTCCGATTAAAAATTGGGGTGTTACACACAAAGTTTCAGCTATTGAATCATTCAAGTCCAATAATAAATTTCGATCAATGATCCTATCACAAAGTACATTAAAAAATCTACAAAGTCGTGAAATTGCACATTTTAGACCATTTGGCAAAACTCCTCTCAAAGCAATTGGCAAAATTTGTTGCATTAATAAATGACAATCATGTGACTTCAAGCCAAGTATCTTACATTCTTTAATCGAAATACAATTTCCAATGTTAGATCCATCACCGTCAAGTAACTTCAAATTTGCTAATCTTCTACAAAAATTTGTTTATCTTCTTTTGAAAGAGTATGCATTGCAGCAGGTAAATGTAGTGGATCTCCTCACTTCTCAGCATGTAACGTAGTTCTAATATTCATGCATTCCAAATCTATACAAGCATTGAGTCTATATTTTGATTTGCCTTTCACATCCAAAAGTGTGTGGATAATATTATCGCATAAATTCTTTTTAATGTGCATTACATCCAGATTATGACGTAAAAGCAAGCTCTGCATAAATTTGACTTAATTACTTCATATATCATAAAATATAATGAATCCATATTATGTTTTACAAAAAAAAATGACTTTAAAGTACAATGACACAAATTTGTAAGCATACCTTCTAATATGGCAATTCAAAGAAAATTGATTTCTTCTTCCATGTTTGTTCTTCCTCTTTTGTCTTCCTCTTCCTTTTTTACTCTTCCCCCAGTCATTTACGATATTTTCTACCTCTGCAAGAATTGCTTCACTCGTAAACCACTTTGGTTTTTCTCGTAGCTCTTGTTTACCATTAAACCAAGCTCTTTTTTTCGATATGGATGGCCATGACCTAAAAATCTTTTATGACCCATGAATGAGAATTTTCGACTATGACATAACTATTTAGACGAAGTATCCAAGCGAAAAATAGGACATGCAAATCTTACTTTTGTTGACCACCCAGATATATTTGCATAAGCAGGAATATCATTTATAGTCCACATTAAGATTGTTCTTAAGCTGAACTTTGATTTTGTAAATACATCATACATGTCAACACCATTTGTCCATGATAATTTCAAATCGTCTATCAAAGGTGCTAAGTAAATATCTATATCATTTCCTGGTTGTTTTGACCCAGGAATGAGTAATGTCAACATTAAATTATCCTTTAACATGCACAATCATGGAGGCAAGTTATATGTAACTAATATTACTGGCCAGCAACTATTCCTTGAACTAAGGTCTTGAAATTGATTAAAACCATCCATAACCAATCCAAATATAATATTTCTAGGATCTAATGCAAAAGATTTATGATTGTCATTTATAGTTTTTCATGCAGATGAATTAACCGAATGCCTCATTTTTTCATCTGTACTTTTGTTATTTTGATATCATGTCAATTGTTCAGCTATTTCAACCACTTCATACATTCTTTGAAGTCTTAGATGTGACACCCCCGAACCCTCGGACCGAAACCCAAGTCCTCATGCATGCGTCATGTGGGGCCAGCGCATCTACTAGCACTCCCTTCAGCTATCTGCTGCGTACGTAGGACTTTTCATCTCTCTGTGGGTCTGATCCGCCGGGAACCCAGGGTTGTCAACCTCTTTCTACGCGCTAAACCCAAGTCTCAATTTTCAGCAAATGAGAAAAACTATTTATATCCTGATAAACATGCTACTATGTTTATCGGTGAATATCATAATTCAGAAAATAGTTTCAAATATTTCACCGGATTTTTCACAGTAAATATCAACAATGGAAAGCAAATCTCTGCAGCGGAAACCATCAAAACATCAACCCATCTATCAGGGCTCAAGTAAAACTATCATATACAT
>JAJIYU010020960.1:0-10214 GCA_030144865.1 Tinospora cordifolia | reverse complement strand
CAATTTATTTTCATCTTGTTTACCTTATTTTCTGAGTTTTAATCAATTATTTTTAATCTTGTCTTGATTAAATTGAGATCTTTACCGACGTTAGTGTTAAAGAAAATTCAAGCACCATTAGTATTCCCTGAGGACGATACCCGGACTTTCCGGATATTACTACAAGCGATCTCGTATACTTGCGGGTTCGCTAACAGGTATAATCCGTGAATAGTAGTATAATGTAGGTATAACGCTAAAACAATACACGTATAAAAATATAGGGATATCAATCGAATATTTCGTGAATAATATATATGGTATATATAATACGTGAAATGTGGTATAATGTAGAAATAAATATTGAATAATACGCATATAAAAATCTAGCGATAACCATCGAATAATTAAGTCGTGAATGATGGTATACATATAACCAGTAAAATATAGTATAATGTACGAATAAATATCGAATAATACGTGTATAAAAATCTAGCAATAACGATCGAATAATGCGTGAATAATGGTATAAATAACCCGTGAAATGTTATATAATGTATGGATAAAGATCGAATAATGCCCATATAAAAATCTAGCGATAACGATCAAATATTGCGTGAATAATTGTACATATAACCTGTGAAATACAATATAATGTTGGGATGAAAATTGAATAATGCGTGTATAAACAAATAATTTAAACGATCGAATAATGCACATGTAAAAGTTGTTCTGTTGGTCAATATACTTTATGAAAAATTCATAAATAATTAATAGTATAACCTTGGTATACCATGTGAATAATACTTGTATAAAAAAATATCTTTCAATTGACTGAATGATGTATAAATATATGTATAAGGTAAATACAACATATGAATAAAGTATGAATAATCCAACCTATAATAAATGAAGAATGTGCAAATAATAGTATAATAACTTATGTATAACAAACCAACTGAGAATAATTATATTATAAGCAAAAATTTTTCTTGAAGGATCATCACGTCTCATCTTGATACACAATCCAAGCATATAAACTCAAGTTCTCTATTGTTCCAATCTTTATATATACTTACATAAAAAATGAACTTAAATTAGATTAATTTAAGAAATAAGAATAAGAGCTAAAGTATTGCGTGGTACATTCCTTGAGGTTAGCCTATTAGCTCAAGAATTGTGCTGTACTTTTCCTCTCATGGACAAAATAACATTAATCTTATCCATATTTATGCATAATATACAAATGACATGGTATACATATATATAGTCAATAGCAGGTTTTTTTTCAAGTATCTACAAAGGTCGACAGCTCATAAAAGGACCCAACTTTAGTGTTTTCTTTATCCATTCTCCAAAAATGCCATCAAATGATCAAGGATTGACTACAAATTCAAGAAAAAAAAATCACATTAGGAAATTCTAAGGAAGCTATAGATCCAAGGATCCAACCATTCAATGGGGATGCGCTAAGACACATGATTTTTGTACATGGAATAATTAAACTACTAAAATAAGTCAAAATCATTAAAAATAGAAACTAACCTTAAAAAAGCAAATGTCAAATACGAGCCTATATGCTTTAAGAAAAAAAAAATATTGCAATATCTAAAGCATTGAACAAACCATCAACTAATTTTATTTATAGTTTTACTCCAATTTGGGGGAAGCACATGAAGATATGGTTAAGGTTATAGAAAACCTTTAAACCTTGCAATCATAGATTTCTCGTTCTAACCTTTTCTTCTTGTCATTAAAAGCTGTCAATTGCTTTTCATGATCTCCAATCAGTAAAGCAACTGTAGAAACATTGTTTTCAAGTTCTTGCAAAACCATATGATAAACAGTAGTGACATCATTTGGAGATAAAAAAAGAATATGAAACAAAATAAATCTACAAATTCATTTTGAAGCCAAGCGCAATTGAACACTAAATCAGCAAATGTACACCAAATTAATCCCTGTATTGACATTACAAGTCCTATAATAAATTTATGTGATGGAACTTTGACTGTCAGTCATCCATCCTTCATACTCTAGTAGATCACGAAAGTATTTCTTCATGCATCTCTTATGGTACTTTTTGAATTTTTGCTTGCTGATGTTATAGATATAATATGGTAGCTAATGAATAATGAAGGTGAAACAAGAATGTGCAAATTAAGCATTCAAGATGTAACTAGTGTTGGATAGATTGCAGCAACAAGCACATGATGCATCATAAGCACTATGTTTACTGAAATTATATGATATGTATTTATTTATGTCATTCTACCTTCCCATCATTCATTGTTGACTCCAGCAAGGCGTGCATTGTTTTAGAGGAAAATCGGTGATTTCGATGATTGTAACTGCTTTACATTGAAATGTTATTATGCTTAAATACGAATAATATGTACACGTGCGGGGCTCGGGCCGAGCACCCAGGCTTGGCACATGGGCCGGCCCACGTGCCCAACAGATTGAAACCCCTCTGCTTTTTTGGCATTTTGTGCGTGAATTTGATAGATTTTTGGACAAATTTCACAGTATTGTTTAGATTTTTCAGCTACTAAACATGGAAATCGATGGTATTGCACCCCTGGTTTTTGTCATCAAGCTCAACCACCTAATGTAACCAATAGACATTGACAACTGGGCATCCAAAAAAAGAGCTTGGAGGCCACGTGGGTGGCCACGTGTCATTCTATTTGGCCATGCAAGCTCCTTTTCATGCAACAAAACCTATTCTAGAACACAAGTCCAGAATTTCTAGTTGTTGTAACCCATGTTCTTGAGCTCGAATCTCCTTCATTTCTTGGCCAAATTCATTGAATCTTAGCTTTTGTTAAAGCTCTTACTACCACCTATGAAGTCCCACATGCAATTTGTTGAATAGTGTTCAAATCCAGAAACTAGAAAAATCTGTATTGAAGCCACCTTTGGAGCTTCGACTCCTAAGCCATTCCAAGCCCATTTTGGAGGTAAGACTGTCCATCTTCTTCATTTCTATGTGTATTCTAACCTCTAATTGATAGAAAATGAAAAATTAGGCTTTACACATGTTTTGTGAGCCATTAATGTTGGTAATCTACTCACTGTTGCAGCAGTGTAACAGAGATAGTGTTAGAACCACTTTAAGGGGCTCATACTTGAACCATTCCGGGTTTGTTCCTATGGTAAGACCCTTTATTTACCTCTCATTATGTGTATTTAATTGTCCAAGTGGTAGAAACCGGATACTAAAACATTTAATACATTTTATAAGTCACTAGAGTTGACTGTGTAATTTACTATTGCGACAGTGCCAACAGAATCAAGCATTGGATCGGATTGGAAGCTGTATTTGGAACACTTAAGGACACCCCTTGGGGCTGAAACTAGAGACATTTAAAGCCTCATAGTAGAGGCTACAAAGAGGTATAAAGATCTAACCATGAGCGTATGTGAATATTATTTAGTACACTTACAAATTTGCTATGCTAGCTTGATGTTTAACATTTAGGAAAATTTCTAAGTTTTGGAATACATGTGACATGCTTAATGAGATGTTTGAACATGACTTTGGGCCTGTATATGCTTATTTTTTTGGAAGATCCTTGTTAGGGAATTGTAGAATGACCCTTGGATTGGAGGTTGGGTGAGATAAATAAACACATGAAGAATGATAGGAATGTGAACCCAAAAATTCTTGTGATTCACCTAAAAACTCTTAAAGTAAATTAAATAACCCAACCTCAGTGGATTGGGGTAAAATTTTGTGGACAGATTTCTAAGTATGTATAGAATACTCATACCAAATTTCAGAGCATTCTAGTATGGATAAGTAGGTCAATTAGGTAAACAGTCACTACCTGTCACATGAAATCTGAGAACACGCAGACCCTGATATCTCAGATAAAAACACTACCAAATGGAGTCCTAAAATCGTGATTTAAAATTTTGGAAAGGTTTAAGGAGTCTAAAATAGATCTGCAAAATTTGGCGCAAATTTGATGTACAAGTTACTCGCAGAAAAATCAGGAAAATGATTGCACAGATAGGGCCACAAGCTAAAGTTGTGTCTAAGTGATATGAGTTGGGAATTTTAAACCATTTTGGTCCAATTAACTCAATGAGGACCAGAATTAACCATTTGGGACTCTGTTGACCAGCTAGGTCAGCAAATAATAGGTTTGACTAGGGTTGACCAAGATTGACCAAGGTTGATCAAGTTGACTTAGCGACTTAAGGTAAGTTGAATTAGCATAGATAGACCACCGTTAATCCATTGATTGACTAATGACATAGAGTTAGAGTTGAGCCAAGTCCCATGTTACTATTAAGAAGCTACGTCAATTTCGTAGGACCAAGTCTTAATGGGACGCGACCGATCGCAAGAGGAGCATCGGGAGCGGAGCATCCCTATGAGTAGTGTTTTCTAATTTGTTTCTTAAAGTTTGTTATTCTGTGCATTTATGAAAATGATATTATATATTGTGATGAATCTGCACCTTTTAAATAAGTTTTAAATAAAAAGTGCAGCGAATATTGAGGCTAGAGGTACAGAGTTAGGGCGAGTTGTGTCGGTCCCTCATATGACCCCGATAGTGACCACCTAGTACAGAGTGTCTGCTGTGGGCCCACGATATTGCAACGACAATAAGTCCTAATCGGGCCATCACAATATGGCAACGACAATAAGTCTTCATTAGGTCTTTACAATTGATGGCAACGGCAATAAGTCCTAATCGAGTCGACATGATACTCCTAACTATCTGTAACCCGCTCGAGTGGATTTTTAGTCGCCTTGGGGGCTAGTGAGAGCCTCAGCAAATGCTTTCACCATTTAACTATTTTCAAATAAAGATGCACGACTGCATGATGGATTTAAATTGTATTCACTGTTGCATTCACTCGCACAATGTTATTGTTCATGCATTCATGGCATTTGTTTTATTTATGAAATGTTTGTTTTAAGTTATGAATTAGACTATATTACTCACTGAGCCTCCGTGGACAATTAGGCTCACTACTCTAACTTTTCAAGTCCTACCGTAGATAAGAGCAAGAGAGTGGTCATTACATAGAACTGCACTCTCTTTTCCTTTTTGGTAGGTTTTCTTCATGCCATTTATTACTTTGAGGGTTAGAACTATATATAGGGGAGAGGAAAGCCTTGTACATAATGGATTAAGCACCCCCATTGCTACTCATGTTTTGCTACTCATGTTTTTTATGACCTATTTGATAAAATTGTAATCTTTCTAATGTTTATGTTTTTAAGTTTCTTCTGCATCCCTATGATTACTCTGATAGTGTTAGGCATGGCATTGAGGAATGAGGCTTAACAGTGTCTTGGCAAGCTCGGCCTACGGGCAAGTTTGTCAGGGTGTTGTGCCAATCAGTTCATCCTTCACCCTAGGGAAGGGGTCCCGACAAGCGTCCGTGTTTCTTGGAGTATTGAGCCACGAACCAAGCCAAACAAATGATCATGGGATGCAAAAATGGTTGTAAATCTCATTCAAACACTACCCAACACCATCATACACCGTTGTTGCAGAAAATTTCAAGCTTGAATACTCCAACTTCATTTCTTCATATCTCCCTCATCCGAACTCAGTTTTAAACAATCATGGGGTCTTTGGAAAGCTCTCACTATCCTTTTCAAGGTTGTACTAGCCTTTGATCGAAAGAACAGACCGTTCAAGATAGTGATGACCACAAAAGTTGTTGTTTTGCCACTATCGAACCCAGAAAGTGTTTTCATCCAACTTTGCGAGGTTGATTTCTCACTTGTCCAAGATCTGATCTAGAGGTATTATGGCTCATTTTAAACTTTGTCACGTCTACATTAGCTTTTATTTTATGAAAAATGCCAACTGACCTCTTGTCAAAAATTGTGTCAAAGGTGGGCTGCTCACCAACTGTGACAGCAAAAACGTGCTCTTGGACAATCTTTGAAGCAACAATCAAAGGTGTTGGGGACGTCCGTGTGGGTCGAATTTTGGTGTGATTGAACCTCACACTTAATGTTACAAGAAGGTATAAATCCCATTCCATATGCTTTTGTATTCATAGCTTTATATACAAGCAAAGATGTCCTGTTGTATAGGAATTATGATACTTAGAAATTTTTTCTGAAAACCTGTTATAAGTCTATGTTTTGTTCTTGCTGTTATGATTTTTTTAAATGCTTAGACATGTCCAATTTACCTAAAATTAGGAGGATATGTTTATGAAACAATTAAGAATGTTGTATAAAAGTTTGGTCTCAAATTGATAAGTCTAAGGGGTCAAATAAGTGGCCTTTTGACTGTCTGTCATATGCAATCTGGGAAACCAAACGTTCTTAATATCACCCTTGAAAAACATACCAAAAGAGGTCCAAAATTCATGAAATAAAATTTTTGAGACTCTTTAGGAAATGCAGATTACGTCTGAAAAGTCTTGAGCAAATTCAACCTACAGAATGCTCGCAGAAAAATCGACAAATTTGACCTGTGGATAGGACCTAAAATAGGAAATTGACTAAGTATGAAAAAAAAAATTGGGGGATTTTGACCAAATAGGTCCACCTTGACCAATTTGACCCAAATTGACCAACATTGACCAATTTTGACTAGGTTGACCAAAATTGACCAAGTTTGACTAGTTAACCAGGTTTGACCGAGTCGAATTTGGGTTGACTAAGACCAATTAGGAACAATAAGACTGAAATTAGGTTGTATTTCACAGACGAACTAAAATTGAGTTTAACATAATACAGATTTGACCGTATATCGGGGGACTGGACTAAGTGTCTAGGGGGCATTAGTGTACGGGACTCAAGGTGAGTAGTTTAATTCAATTATTATCTTAACTATATTCCTTGCATGAAAAATGATTGAAATTGTCATTGATTGAATAGTTTCTTGTATTGAGCTACAATGATTGATTTGAAATATATGTAGTTATGCACTGATAGTGAGACTATAGGCTCGAGGTCCAAGAGCAGGGTCACGGTACACGATGTGATTGGATTAGGCTCGAGGTCCGAGCGTCAGGGTTAGGGCATATGATCAGTATGCCTAGCTTTAGAGCCGCTCGAGCACGACACTTGAGGATCGAGCGCAGGGTTAGAGTGTTCGCTGAATGCGCCTAACCCTTAACCTGCTTGAGTGGTCGGCACGACTAACTTCTGAACCGCTTGAGCGATGACCATAGGGTTGTATTTGATGATTTAAACCCTAGTCTTGATATAGTTTTGAGCTGTATGTATCTAAACTACTTTTCTTTAACCATTGCACTACTTATAACTGTTTTTATTATATGTCATGTTTTTATAATCACTATTTATGCATATATGCATTGTTTTTAGAATGCAGGTTATATTGACACGCTGGTTTTACTACTCATGGAGTAATGTTGCATATTAGGTTCACTACTCACTAATATTTCAAGTTCCTCAACAGTTGATAGAGGGAAAGGCGTGGTGATAGCCTAGTTATTTGGCTGGTCTTCTATTTCCTTTTGGTCCTTTTAGAGGTCGGTTACTTTTTGGTACGTATGTAATTCTTAATAGACAAATTGTATTTTTGGAACATAATGATATGTAATATTTTGTTTATTCTTGCACTTTAAATCAATGGATGTTTGAATTACTCTGATGTGTGTTAGTGTTGAGATTGGTAAGGCTTAACGGTGATTGGGCAGACTCGACTCGATGATTGAGTTCGTTGAGCTACCGTGTCGCTCGAGTCACCCTTTGGTCTTGAGAAGGGGTCCCTACGTAAAACCACTCATTTTATAGATTATTTTGCCTAGCTAATTGGACCATAATCATCATACATCCTCTATTTAAGGGAATGAATGATGAAAATGTGAAGCTGAAAATTATTGTGTGATCCACATGGGAGGCTGAGTTCTTGCAAAGAAACAATTGAGGTTTGGTTCTCTTAATTGAACTTACTGTGAGGTTCTTTTAATCGAATCCTTTATGGTAGCTACATTTGTACACTAACCGTTGAATCAACATAGTCTAAGGAGCCTTGGTTAAAATCATAAATATCAACTAACTATTATTAAGTAGCTCTTATATATTAATTGATATGCATAAAAACCATGCATATCAATTAACTACTCTAAATTTTATTTATGAGGAAAGCGAACTTCCCCGCGCCATTTGAAGGGGTTCACATCACATACAAATTGTTGAAGCAAATTAATAGGAGAGTAATAAACTAGGAGTTCAATTAATAACATTTCATTGATCCTGAAGTTTATACGGATTCATCAAATTTCAACCCATTTCATTAATTGCTAAGGCCAATAGAATCATTACTCAAAATTATGGATACAAAGCTTAAAAATTCAATTAAACAAAGCTTCTAATTTCCTATAATATATTAATGTGACCCGATTTTAACTCAAAATAAAAATAAAAAAAATCAATTGTTACTACTTGCATGTGATAAAAATAGAATATTTCACTAATCATTAACTGGTGAAACATCCCACTGATTATTTCGTATTAAAACTTTGTACTAATGTGAACATTCAATAACATAAAAAAAATGACCAGATAAGCTATAAATAAAATAGTCATTTGAAACTTTTCTCTTTTCACGAATGCTCCTATAGTATAAGTTCAAATCCACCATTACCTAATCGGCCGACTAATTATAATTCCAAACTTTGGGATCCACCTATATGACGACCCATATTTTTGAGACACAAAATTTATGAATTCGATATATGTACTCACATATATTTCTTAACTTTTAATTAAAATACATGATTTTTTTTCAATTTTCTCTTATTTAGACCATTTAATTGGAGAAAATTAGATTAATTGAGAAGTATTATTTTGGGAAGAGAATGTGTTAATTATGGAGGAAATCTAATTTTAATAAGAAAATATGGTTTTTTAGAGTGATTATCTAATTTTTAAGAATGAACAATAAATTTTTGGATTATTATTGGATTTTTGAGAGAAAAATGTTAATTTTTGGGTTGAATATATAATTTTTGAAAACAAAAATGTTTAAATATTAGAATTGGTGGTACAGTTGGAATTTTTGAGGAAACATGATGTGGA
This sequence comes from Tinospora cordifolia, assembly GCA_030144865.1. Classification (NCBI taxonomy): domain Eukaryota; kingdom Viridiplantae; phylum Streptophyta; class Magnoliopsida; order Ranunculales; family Menispermaceae; genus Tinospora; species Tinospora cordifolia. Next base: position 1,198 of record JAJIYU010020960.1, on the reverse strand, counting down.
AATGAAAAAAAAAAGCAAAATATATATACCCAAAATCATTAGAAAAGGAATGAGAAAACAAGACAAAAATAAAAAATAAATAAAAAATAAAAAAATTGATGGGTGTGGCGCACGGGCCTCAGCGCCCATGCATATCAGGTAGAGCGGCCTATGCCCGCCAACCAAGCGCACGGGCCTTCAGCCCGTGAGTCTGAGCTTGGCTCATGGGCTGGCACACGCACCTGCTGGCCCACGTGCTCAGCCCCTCTTTTCCACCTCTTCTCCTTTTTTTCCTTCAAATTTTGTAGAAAATGCAGCAAAAAGCCATGGATGAACATAGTTTTAGTCATCCGATAAGTCTCCTAGCCAGGCCAATGAGTAAGGACAACAAGACACCTTGCATGGCAACCCATGAGCCATGTGAATAGCCACATGGCAAACCATTTTGTCATGCAAGGGTGCTCTAACATGCAACAAAATCCTAGATTTCCTGCAATTTTTCCTGTTGAACTCCCAACTTCAGTAGCTCTTTCTCCTTCATCCTGAATCAATTCCCTAATATTATAGTCATTTGAAAGTTTTTACTTCCCTCTACAATACTATGCAAACCATTTCTTAAAACGCACAACCATAATAAAGAAAAATGACCACCAAGGTGGGGTACTTAACATAGTTGGGAGCTGAAAACTGCGGAAGTAATGTTGATCCAATCTTTGAAGAGGTGGTTCCTAATCCATTTGAAATCAGTTTTTGAGATAAAACCACTCATTTTAACCCTTGTAATATGTACTTTAAGTTCCACTTGTTGAAAAACCAAAACTGAACCCTTGAATGTGTTTTACAGGGTGCAAAAGTTGGTTGCTGGCTAACTATGACAGCAAAGTGTTGTTGGAACCAACTTTGAGGCAATGGTTGAAGCTGTTAGGAATGTCCATTTTGGCTAAAACTTGGGGTGATTAATCCTCGCATTTTTAGCTACAAGAAGGTATAAGCCTCGTACCCTAAGCTTCTGTATGCATGATTTTCTATATATGCAAAGTTACCTCAGAACATTAGTATTCTGGTATTTAGAAAATTTTAGAGTTTTGCTAATACTTGTCAAGTATTTGTGTCACACCCCGACCCCGGACAGGACGTCGTGTTTGTCAATCTGTGGCCTCGTCTCGGGCATCGCGCGGCTCCAAGCTCAGCGCGTGGTTCGCCGAGGCCCCGGGCGTGC
>JAJIYU010020959.1:0-10211 GCA_030144865.1 Tinospora cordifolia | reverse complement strand
TACTGTCCACCTGGATAACACTGTAGAGAATGGGGTATATTCGGTATAACTTTAAGATATTGGATATTTTTAAATTAATTTTAATTTTTTGAGATAATCAGGCAAAAACCCCCTCAGTTTTGTATACACTTCACGCCCCACAATTCATTTCCAATCGATCCATGTGGTTTGCATTGTATTACCATCTTGGTCATTCAATTTCATGTGCTATTGTTCATGTGCACAAGCATCTTTATTTGGTTCTTGCAATCTTGCTCTTGCTTGTTTACTCAATTAACATATTTTGTCATTCTTCTTTCCATTCGTGCCCAACCCTTTTTGTTGTAATTATATTTTAGGCCATTACAAAAACACGTCACTGTTTGCTTCATGCACATGAATTTATTTTGGGTTTTGTATCGTGTCAGCCGAAATTCTCTTGGTTTGGTCCATTTCCTTGGTTATTGGCTTGTATGGGCTTGTTCTTAAACTTGGTCTTTGTGTTCCTTTGTATTTGTTTGTGTACTATTGACTTAACCCGAACCTGCATAAATCGCTAGAAACTTTTTTCGAACATTATATTACAAATATAAATGATAAAAAAATATATTAAAATTCTCAAACTGCATAAATACATGTAATGATCCTATAAATGCTTATGCATATAATTATACATAAGTATGTTTTATTTCTTATTTAACTAGTGCAAAATATATACAAAATATATATATAATAATGTTAGTATACTATGCAACTAACAATGGTATCAGGTAAGAAACATGTCTTAGAAAAATTATCTGCTTTTCCTTCCAGTTTATACTATACAAATATTACAACAATTAAGATAAATGAAATATTAAACCAGAAGTTTATTGATGTTAATATTTTTAATATTTGACATGACTGGCTAGGACATCCCAATTCTATAATGATGCAAAAAATCATTGAGAATTCATATGAACATTTACTTAAGAACCAGAAGATTCTTTACTCTAATGAATTCTTGCACTACATGTTCTCAAGGAAAACTTATATGCTATCACAAACTAAAGTTGGAATTGAGTCTCCTGCATTTCTGGAATGTATACAAAGTGACATATGTGGGCCCATTCACCCAACATATAAACCATTTAGATATTTTATGGTTTTAATTAATGCATCTACAAGATGGTCACACATGCCTTTATTATCAATTTGTAACCTGATGATTACTAGATTGCTTACTCAAATAATATGGTTAAGAACACAATTTTTAGACTATCCAATCAAGAAAACACGTCTTGATAATGCTTGTGAGTTTACATTTCAAGCTTTCAATGATTATTGCATGTGTAACACTCTAATTTTCGACCGAACCTTCGTTCACGTGTTACCTCACGTGTGGATCATCGCCCGATGAAAATCGAGATGCTACTTAAAAATTTTGTTCTGTTCAAACCTCTTTCTTCAAAATTAACTTCATAATAAATTTGTTCTTAAGTCAATTTCTATAAAAATATTCTGTGCAAAATAGAAAATCACAATAATTTTACCGAATAAATTATAAGCAATGCAGCGGAATACTTTTAAAACCATCCATTTAAACCAAAATCATTACACAAGGAAAGCCATTGTAAGATAAAATAATGAAAGTTAAACCAATGTAAATACATTAAAACAATCTAGTAAAATACATAAAATATGACTTCCAAATTACCTATCTCGGACAACCTCTCCATGAGGTGTCCAATCAAAGTGCGAGTCTTCTGACGTAAGTCACCGTACTCTACGTCCAGGTGTACCTGAAAGATAAAATGGGAGTGAGCTCGAAAGCTCAGTTTATCGATCATACACATCACATGCATTATACAGACCTAATCCAAAATATTACAAACACTTTCAAACATTAGGCGTTCAAACATTCAATTGTTTTAGTCGTACTCTAAGACCGAAAGAGGGTTGAGATGCCTCTCGGTATTTCCTGTGATCTAATCTAATCTCAGAGGGTCTCAATACCTGTCTAAAATCATTCATGTCATCACTATCACAGCCTAAGAGAGAGTACTTACCATGGCATGTACCATCTCCCAAAGACTTCGAGCTGTCACAGTCAGCTCTGGGTGGGAATACCTACGATCCGCCTTGTGGCTCGACGATCTCAAGCGGTGACATATAGGAGATGTCGCCTCGATCCGCTTTAGGCTCGTCAATCGTACCGGTACGTGGATTCTTAATAAATCATCGTCTTATTTTAGTTTTATAAACAATTTCGATCATGCTAACCATCATACATATCATGGAAAATAAATCAAATAACACAAGCTATTCACACGGGTAAATAATGAAATCTAAATGCATGGTTTCCTATTAGTGTATGCTATAAATAAACAAGGCACAATTTAAATAATTCATCACACCATCATCCAAGCACGCCAAACAAGTTCAATCAATTTTATGAAAAAATTCTAATAATCCTAGAACTATTGAAACAAATGTTTCGAATCTTAAATCCGTATAATACAGATGAGCAAGGAAGTCACGTCTACCTAATTCTGCCGTTTCTCAGGGCGACCTTGTCTTCCTCTGAATAATCTGACACTATCACATTGTCAAAACTGAAATTTAGCAATGAATAAAATCTTCTCAGTTTCTACTCCATATTAAATCTAGTCCACGACATTCTCAAACTTAAATAGTTTCCAAATTAATTATAAGGTTTAAATATCAACTTTCGCAAATTTTGAGTTATTCCTACATTTTTGGAATTTCATATAATTAAGATAGAATAATTTCAAGTTTTTCAAATCTCTTAATTTGTCATTACTGGTTATGTTTATATCGTAGGAAAATAGTAATTCTTTTAACTTAAACTTTTACTTTAAAACTAAAATTATCATCATCACATTTCAAGTTTTTACAATTCATTTCTTTCTAATTAGATTTATAATAACTTATCTCCTAGATTTAAATAATTTATTAACATCGTGATTAATTTAATTACGAATAAAATAAGACTTCTATTTATTCAGTCTTTAGTCTCGTTCGCAGTTAAGATTTTCAGTCTTTTTCTATCAATAGAGTTTTGTTAAAATTAATATTATTATTAGTATCATTATTATTATTATCGAGTATCACTCCAAACAATTTTCATTCATTTAACTACTTGAATAAGTATTTAATTTAATGATCTTAATTTAAATACTAAAATTAAATACTTAAATGAATACATGAAAGATCCATTAGTTAATTTTTGTTCCTCAACTCTTAATATTTTGTAATTATAAGATAGTTGAATTTATTAAAACTTTATTTGTTCTCATTTATTCGTATCAATTTATTTATGTTATGTTAGATTCCAATTCATGTTATATTGGTAGTAAACTATACTATAATTTCCTTATTAGAATTCAAGTTAGATTAATAACTTCTATTATAGTTTCATTAGTGAATAAGCCTACTAAAATTTCAGATCTTACCTTCCCTGTTCTTCTTCCTCACAGTGTAACTGATGCTCTCTGGTCATTGCTTCTTCTTCATGCTGCAACGGCGACGTGAGCAGCAGCAGCCAGAAGCAGCAGCTCGGACAACAAGACCAGCAATGTTGGTTTCCTTCCTGCGTCCTCTTCTTCGTTTCTTTTCTCTGTTCCACGGTGAAGACGGCAGCAGCAACGCAGCAACCAAACATCACTGCTCTGCTGCCTCCCTTCTCTCTGTTCGTCACACCATTCCACACTCCACAACCCTCCTCCTTTTCTTCTTCTCGTTCTGTGGTGACAGGAGCAGCAAACCAGCAGGGCTGGTCTTCCTCTTCATCCGGCAGCACCACCACCTCCACCAGCTGCATCTCCTCCTCTTCATTCACCTGTTCGTTCGGTGGTAGTAGCAGCATGCAGCAGCAGCTCATGCGCTGCTTTCTTCCCTTCCTCTGTTCGTGCACACACCTGCACGGGCAACTTTTTCTTTCATTCGTTTCTTCCGCTCAATCCAGCAGCAGCTCATGCGCTGCTTTCTTCCCTTCCTCTGTTCGTGCACACACCTGCACGAGCAACTTCTTCTTTCATTCGTTTCTTTCGCTCAATCCAGCAGCAGCTGGTTCCGTCCAAAATAGCAGCAGCTTCACCCTTCAGCTTTTCTTCACCTGTTCACCTTGTCCATGATCACCAGCACCATCAACAGAGCAACCGTGCTCTGTTTCTATCTCGCTTCTCTTCATTTCATTCCCTTTCTCTGTTCGCCCCCCTCCCCCCTAAACAGAGCACCGTTGCTCATTCCTTCTGTTTCCGTCCAGTGTAGTAGCTTCTCCCCTGTTCTTCATTTTTCGGACGAACTCCAACCAGCAGCTGAAATTCACAGCTCACCGTCTCTCGTTATTCACTCTGTTCATCTTATCAGCACGCCTCATGCCAACGCCCATCCTCTAACTCCTTTTTTACACGCACTCACCACTCATTATGTACATATTCTTATACCTATGTTTTATTTTATTTGTTCGGTTATTATTATTATTTTTTTCTAATCATGTTAATGGGTCTATTTAAAACCTTAGGATAAGTTTACAATGGTATATATATTTTTATCTCCTTACTATATATATATATATATATATATGTACATACCAATCGTGGAAATGTATAAACCTTATTATAAGAGTATATGTGTTGCCATGTGGTTATTTTTATTGTTATTAATTTTTTATTTTAAATTTTAAATTTTTTTTTCACACTAATCATAATAGACATCAAATAATTATTTCAGCTATTTATATATATCTCTAAAACATAGAATATAATTTTATCATATTATTATTATTATTATTATTTGATCAAGTGATATATTTCATCTTCACATCACTCGCGCCTTCGCGCGAGCGCAAGTGAGCTATGAAATACTTTATTTACTTCTAGACATAGTCTACATATGTATTTAATTTGTACATGATTCTAATTCATTTATTATTATTCATCTTATGCTCACTCACGATGTGGCACGATCACAAAGTTACGGGGTGTTACAGCATGTTAGTTGGGATTATTATTGAACATCTTGTTGCTTATGTTCATCCACAAAATGGTTTAACATAATCATTTATTAAGTGCTTTCAATCTATAGCTAGACCATTGATTGTGAAAGCAAAACTCCATGTTTCAGTATTGGGACATGTTATTTTATATGCAGCAACTCTTATATGCATTATGTCAACGAATTATCATAAATTCTCTCATTTGCAATTGGCTTATGGTCAAGAGCCAAATATTTTTCATCTAAGAATTTTTGGATGTGCGATTTATATTCCAATTGCTCCACCATAATGCACTAAGATGGGTCCTCAAAGGAGGCTAAATATATGTGTTGGATATGGTTCTCCATTGACAATTAAGTATCTTGAACCACTGACTAGAAATATTTTTAGAGTACGATTTGCTGATTGTCATTTTGATGAGATAGTTTTTCTAACATTAGGGGGAGAGAATAAATGGTTAGAAAAAGAAATAAATTGGAATGTTTCATTGTTATCCTAATTTGATCCTTAAACAAAGCAATGAGAATATGAAGTTCGAAGGATAATTCATTTGCAAAATATTGCAAATAGATTGCCAGATGCATTTACTAACCTTAAAAGAGTAACTAAATCACATATACCAGCTATCAATGCTCCAACTCAAATTGAAGTCCTTGAAGGACAACTTGTTGCAAATGAATCTAAGGCACACTTGAGATGTGGTGGACCAATTGGTTCTAAAGATAAAAATTCTCAAAAAAGAAAATGAGCAACTGATAAGGATGTCCAAATAGAAGATGTAGATACTCTTGAGCAGATCAGTGGTACAACTAATAATGAAACCCTAGAAGCGGTACATATACATGAAAATAATGAAAAAAATCTTAATTAGTTATGTTATCATGGGAATGAAATGGAGCTAAAAAGAAAAGATTATTAATGATATCTTTACATATAAAGTAGCATTTAATGTTTTGAATAAAAGGAAAGATCTTGAATCTAAATCTATTGAAGAATGTCGTAAAAGACATGACTAGCAAAAATAAAAAGACACAATCGAGGTAGAGTTAGACTCACTCGCAAAATAAAATGTTTTTGGACCTATGTGTAACACCTCGACTTCCAACCTTAAACATTCATCATAGACGACAGATTTGTCTCACAGCTCGAGACATGATTATATTTGTATGCATTGACTCCTGCTTTTTATTCGAGAATCGAGATATTACATTTTCTTTTATCAATCATCTCATCTCCTGGTTACACACTAGGTCATATCCTAAGGTACAAATAAAGCACATAAATAAACTGACTTAGGATTAGATTAACAATAACCTTGGGATCATATAATAACTAAAAAAAGGCTTTGATTTAATATTGAAATTGAGAATAAATTTGTAGGCCCCGTATCTGAGTTTTAACATCTAACATTTGGCCCAACGGCCGATTTTCAACTAATAAATAGAGCTAAACATGGTGGGTCACATGTCCTACAACAGGAAAATAAAAAATAAAGTTCATTTCCTACAACGTTCTCAACTAAAAAGCATACTACTACTGATGACTATTTTCACATTACTTGTCAGTACAAATATCTTCAATGGTTACTTGAAAAAAGTGAGCTGGGTGAGCTCAAGAGCTCAATGGATCATACACAGTACATTTCAAGTATTATTAAAGCCCAAAATACAAAACATGTAAATACTTATCAAACATTATGTGATTCAACAGTTCAATTGTTTTGAGTTGACGTTAAGACTGAAAGAACATTCCTTGATATCCCCTATTTGCCCTAGAATATTGAAAGTTTTGTCCATAGGTTATTTACTTATTCATGACCCTATCTTAGAAATGAAGTCTCAATTCGACTATCAGTCTCATCTTATTACTGCCACAGTAGCATTAAGATCTGCATTGGGTTGGGAACCCCCACCATGACACTAGGCCACTACCACAGTGTTAGCATCACTGCGCTAGAACGTGATTAGATCTTTTAATCATCTTTATTTAGTGATCACTAACATAGTCATAGTATCATTATTCTAGATATAAATAAACAACACATTTTAATAAGTTTCATAAGGTACATATAGCATATCATTTAAATAATATTTGATATTCATGAATCACGCAACATGCTATCAACACTATAAAAGACAAGAAATGATCCTAACAATTGTCAAACATATCCCTAGCATGCTTCTAAATATTCAATAAGAGTAAACGACCAATCATCCTTCATATTTAGAACTAAAATAATATTAAAGAATACGAGCATTTATTCCCACATTTGGTGCTTAAATCCTTTTGATCTTAATATTTTGAGCCTTCTCAAATCTTCAACCTTCTTTTTTCACTCAAGGAGGGAACAAGAAGACTTTTTTTCTCTTAAGCTAGAAAAGAACTAAGAAGAAAAAAGAAGAATAAAATAATGAGGAGACTTTTTTTCTCTTAAGAATGAAGAATTGAAGAATGAGATAGGATAGTTTGAGGAAAATGTGTTATTTATAGTCATTTTTAGTCAATTACCTCATTCCACCATTCATATTTTAATATATTCCACCACCCTACGACTCATATTTTAATGTATTCCACCATCCTATTTAACTATTCATATTTTAATATATCCCACCATCCTTCTACTTATACTTTAATATATCCCACCACCATATTTCACTACTCATATTTTAATATATTTTATTTTATTTTTGTAGAATTACTTATGTGATAATTAGGATAATAATAATTTTTTTTGCTTTTCATGTAAATTTACTGTTCTATCCTTAAAAGGCAAAATTATTGTTCTACCCTTGAGTATTTAATGTGTTTTCACAATTTTATGAACTTATTTCTATATTCTTAATATTTGAGAATTTTTTTAGGGTATTATAGAAGGTGTAACCCCTATCGGGTATAAATAAATTTTTGTGCAAAAACGAAATGAGAATAATGAAGTTGTAAGATGTAAAACGCAACTTGTTGCACAAGTTTTCATACAAAGACCAATTATTGATTATGAGGTGACGTATTCTTTTATGGTGAATGCAATTACATTTAAATATGTTATGAGCTCAGCAGTCCAAGAAAAAACTTGAAATGCGTTTAATGGATATAGTAACAGACTACTTATATAAATCTCTTGATATGATATTTGTATAAAAATCCCAAAAAGATTTTAAATGCCTATAACATCTAACTCAAATTCTCAAAGAATTTATTTAATAAAGTTACAAGATCTTTGTATAAACTAAAGTAATTTGAACAAATTTGGTATAACCGTCTCAATGAGTATTCGTCTAAAGAAGGTTATAAGAATAACCCAATTTGTCTATGTGTTTTCTGGAAAAAAAAAAAAAAAACTAGATCCACATTTGTTGTAATTGTTGTATATGTTGATGATTTGAATATTATTGAGAGTCCTGATGAACTTTTAACAGTAACATATGATCCAAATAAAGAATTTGAAATGAAAGATCTTGAAAAAAACTAAGTTTTGTCTCGGCTCGCAGATCAAATATTTATCAAGTGAAATTCATATTCATCAATCAACTTATAAAAAAAAGATCTTAAAACGATTTTATCTGGATAAAGTTCATCCATTGAGTATTCCAATAGTTGTTTGTTCACTTGATTTGAATAAAGATCATTCTCGACCTCGAAAAGATGATAAAAAACTACTTGGTCTTGAAGTATCACATATTAATGTTATTCGTGCATTAATGTATCTTGCTAACAATATAAAACCTGGTATAACATTTCTGTGAATTTATTAGCAAGGTATATTTCTTCACTTACAATAAGATATTAGAATAAAGTTAAACACACATTTAGATATTTTTAGGACACAATTGGTTTGAGTTTATTTTATTCAAATAAATCTCGAGAGCAATTAGTTGGTTATGCAGATGTAAGATATTTATTTAATCCACATAAAACAAAATCTCAAACAGACTATGTATTCACATATGACAGTACTGCTATATCTTGAAGGTCTACCAAGTAAACATTAGTTGCATCATCAAATCATGTTGAAATATTAATAATTCATGAGGCAGGTCGAGAATGTGTTTGGTTAAGATCAATGACTCAACATATTGAATGAATTTGTGGTTTATTTTCGAAGAATGATATTGTAACAATATTATAATGCTGCTTGCATCGTACAACTAAAAGGAAGATATATATATATATATATATATATGTATATATATATATATATATATATATAAGTAGATAGAATAAAATATATTTCCCCAAAGTTTTTCTTTATACATGGTCTTCAAATGAATGATGATATTGAAGTATAACAAATTAGTTCAAGTGACAATTTAATAAATTTGTTTACTAAGGCTTTACCGATTATATTATTTAAAAATTTTATTCATAATATTAGAATGCGTCAGCTCAGAGATCTTAAATGATATCTTTAACGGGGATAATAAAAATGAGTTATTGATTAGTGTACTGTACTCTTTTTTCCTTACCTAGAGTTTTGTCTTACTGAATTTTTCTTATAAGATTTTTAACGAGGTAGTTGTAACAATATTATAAGACTCCATAAAAATATATACTCTTTTTTCTTCTATATTTTTTTACTAAATTTTATCTAGTAAAGTTTTAATGAGACATATTCTTATATAAAAGACATCTAAAGGAAGAATGTTATAAATAATTTATATTAAATGTCTTTGTAACCTTTAATATTTAGTATTTTATAATTTTTAAATCTCATAATGTCCAACTTAATGAGATTATTTAAATATTATCATTATGATTAATATAACCTACCATGCTAAAAATCTAATCAACAAAGAAAAAAATTTTCTCTTAAAATTTTTTCTTTTCTCTGCTCGTGATTAAAGTCTTTCATTTTTTGCATTCATAACACTAAATGTGTTTGAACTATCTGCATTTATTTTTTGAAATATCTGGTCCGGTAAGAAGTTGCAACAACCATCGCTTTTCCTTTTTGTGTTTTTGTTTTATCGTTTCACTTCTTCTTCACTTCCAACATAGAATTTTGAAGTCCTTTGAATTGTTCCCACAAAATTCCAAACTGAAATTCACGTTATTTTTCTTTTCTTGATTAAATTCCAATAAAAATTGGAGTTTTCTTCCTTCCGTTAATCAGACAACATCTTTTGCTCGAGCTCCGTGTAGCTTCAGCTGCGAGGTTTGAACTTTTGTTCTACGTTATTGTTTATAGAACTTGGGTTTTTGTTGTTGAACAAATAAGTGAAAAAAGGGGACAAGA
>JAJIYU010020958.1:0-10232 GCA_030144865.1 Tinospora cordifolia | reverse complement strand
TATATATATATATATATATATATATATATATATATATATATATTTATATATTTATATTTATATTTTCATTGTTTATATTCCATCTAAATTATTATTATTACATCACCTATATTTATTTTATTTTCTAAACCTCTTTATAAATTACATTTTATAAATAATTTAATTTAACTAATTTATATACATAACTTTTGTTACTAATACATGTGTGTAATTAACACGTATGTAGACGAGTAGTCCGTAGAAATATATATATTTCTACACATTTACTTTTATTTATATTAATTTATATGTCATAAAAATTATGGGTTGTTACACACACTCTCTTTCTTCTACTTTCATTTATCATTTCTTTTCTTTTTGTTATTTTCTAACCTTTAAATTTATGGAAGGCTAATTCTTTTCATTAGAGCTAAGAGGAAGTCCTCTCAACACTTCTATCGAGATTTTTTGGATAATATTTATATTATATTACACTTGAAATATCTGTTCGATCTCTCACATTTTTGTTTGATATTGTATTTAACTTCATAAATTATATTTTACATTTTGTAAGGTTAATTTGTTAAAATATAACGAAAAATTGGGGTATTTTATTTTTATCACAATGTGACTTTTTATAGTTTTCTTTTATGTAACATATTTTAACTCTCTCCTTTCCTAGTTGTTCACTTAGTTTGGTTTATTTGCTTAAAACTGTTAACTAGTTCGCTTTTGAAACATTTTATAGCAACAAGATATAGTGAATTTTTTTTTTTCTTTTTAAAACCTTTCTTTTTGAAAAGCTTTTTTGTTTAATAAATAAAGAAACACAAATCTTTTATACTTTGGGTAAGTCCAGGGGGGCTACTGTCTCATTTCTTCCTTCCTTTTCACAATATGGTTCATTTTCATGTACGTTCAAAAAAAAAAAAAAACTGATAAATCAAAACCTTTTTTATAAATAGTGCAATAGTATTACTCAAGTTTTATTTCCAAAGTATTAAATGCTCCATTAACCGTGGGCCCATGTATATAAGAGCTCAACCTATTCAGTTATGGCATTCAATAACACTTATATGAATTTGCCAAATTGAGACCAAGTCCAAAATACACAAAAAAAAATAAATAAATAAATAAATAAATAAAGAGAAAAGCACATTTCTATAAAAAAATAGAAATAATTACATAAATACTACTATTGTCATTTTTATACAAATACTAGAAACTTAATATCAAAAATATCAGAAACTATTAATTAATAAGTATTAGTATAACATTGGTATACAACTAATATTGTGACAACCCATAGTTTTCATATACAATGAACGGGTCCGATATATGTATTTTTTGAAATTTTTAATGAAAATACATGAATTTTCTTAATTTTCTTTAATTCTAAATTATTTATTGAAAAAAATTAGAGTAATTGAGAAAAAAAAAACACAATTTGAAGAGAAAAAGACATGAAATTGTAAGAAAATATAATTTTTGGAGAAATTTGATTTTTCGAAATAATTATGAAAATTTTAGAGTAATTAATAAAAATTTTAGGATAAAAATATAATTTTTGGGTGAATTATTCAAATTTTAGAAAAAATATTATATAAATAACAAAAATGGTGTATAATTAGAGATTTTTGAAGAAATTGAAGAGGAAATAGATTAAATAAATTTAGAAAAAAATGGTGAAAATCAAGTATAAATACATATGTAAATACTAAAGAAATGAAGTAAGAAATAAAAAAATAAAAATAAAAAGAATGGCGAGCCTGGGCAGACCAGGCACAAGGCCTAGGTTGGCCCAAACCCTTGTGGGTCAAAAGTCCAACTCGCACGGACTTCCTGCTCATGCGGAATTTGGGTCGAACGAAGACAACCTAAGTGCTTAGTGCCTGGGCCTGGCTCATGGGCCAGCCTAATTGGGCTAACCGGCCTAGTGTAGCCCCTTCCCTTCCCCCTCGTTTTGGTCGTTTTTTTAGCAATTTTGGCACAAATTTTTAACATTCTCTGGGTATTTTTTAGTAGAAAAACTAGCAAAGAACTTTGATTTTTGAGCCATGGTTTTTGCAATCCAATCGCACCTCTGAGTTGGCCAATACCGAATCCCAACTAATCATCTTGCATGGGAACACGTGGACCACGTGGTACTCTTATTTGGCATGCAAATCACCCCAACATGCAACAAAACCCCCATTTGAGTTGAAATTCCAGATTTTCAGCTTCTGCAACCCCCATTGAAGAACTTGTATCTCCTTCATTCCTTATCCGATTTTCCTAAAATTTAGCTTAGTTTGAAGCTGTTACAACCTTCTCAAAGAACCCCCAAGCCCCTTGTCAAGACGCACAACCACCAGAGAGGAAAACGAGCATGAACAGGTGCTAGTCGTCAAGGTTGTAGCAGAAATTAGATTTCCAGTTTCTGCAACTCTCCTTCAATCATCCATATCTCTCTCATTTGGTATCCATTTTTAATGATATAGGGCTCTTTGGAAATCCCTTGCTAACCTATACAACGTCTCACAAGCAGTTGGTCAAATCTCAGTTACGTTTGAAGCTGAAACAACCAAGAACAATGTTAGTCAACATTGTTGAAAACCCACAAAATAGAAAAACTTGAGTCAATCCAAGCTTTGGAGTGCTGATTCCTAGGCTATTAAGGGTTTATTTTTTAGGTAAAACCCCTTTTTTTCTTCCTTATTATGTATATTTCAATCTCCAAGTGGTAGAAATTAGAATCTGAGATCCTAACCACATTTTATAAGGTGTCGAAGTTGATTATTTGATCAACTATTTCAATAGTTTTGATAGAAGACAAACTTTGGGACTAAATTGGAGTTAGTGTTTGCAGTACTTAGAGGTGTCCGTTTGGATTGATGTTGCTTACCCTGCAAGTATACACGTTCACACTAGTAATAACTAGTAAGTCCTGATATCGTCATCAGGGAATGGAATTTACTAAAGTATCTTAAATCACAATTTAATGTTAGTTTTCATTTTATCAAGACTCTGATTAGAGTTGAATTGTCAATTTCTGAACAAGAACCTAAACAATCAAAAGCAGTAAATTTGTGTTTTTGGAAATTATATGGAAAGGCAGTCTAGGATAGTAAACTCTACTGTATGTCCTGTGATTCTTATTTCAGATCATGAAATGTCTACACTATGAGTTATAGCACCTGTAACTGAAACCCTTGCCTAAGGTGCCTGAATTTCTATTAGTATTGTCTTATAATGCCCTCTTCCGAGATGCTTAATCAACAACCTAACATTATGTGATTGGCAATCTTGTGCAACCCCCTGAACAGTTAACAACCCTTCGGTCAATCAACTAATCTAGGTCTATACTGTGACAAGCTACCATTAGACCTCTCTTCCGAGTTAATCTAATGATTTGAACTCATCATGTCTATGGCCAGTAAACATCAAACATTAAGCATATACAATATAAAATAATGTTTTTAAATCAATCATTTCAATAATCACAGTTCATACATTGGAGATTTACATCCCAAACATTTAAAACTAACTATTTTGACATTGAATTGATTGGAAACGATAAAAAGTAATGAACAAAGTTAAACATACTTAAAACTTATTCTCACATCTCAAATCCTTCTTGAACCTCTTGTTTTTCTCCTCTTGAGCCGTCACAGTTGAGTTTTTCCAAATTGGGTATAATTAGACTCTAATCATCTTTTCTATTTATAGGCCCACACTAAAAAAATCCTAAAAATATAAAAAACCCGGTAATTAATCGTGTGACCACGGTCAACATTGTCCTTTAATAAAAATTTGAATTTCCTCCATTCTGTGTACCGTGGTCAGCCTAATCTTATTCGAGTCACGTTCTCATTACTACAGTTACTAGACCATCGACCGCAGTAACCAGTGAGGTATTTCTTTTCTCTGTCTTCCTTCGGCTACCTCAATCGTTAGTTATCCTTCCACAGTAATTTGATGTTTCTTTTTTATTCCCACTTCTCTTTGCCTCTGCATGATGCAATTCTCTTTTGGCTTCATCCTGAACCTGCACCACACTAGAAATCTTTCCCCAGACATCATTTTCTCATGAAAAAGCTATAAATTATGAAAACAAGGCTTAAAATGCAATGAAACATGTAATTCCCTAACCTAGATGCTTATGCTACTAATTATTCACAACTTTGTCTAATTTTTCTTTTATTTCCTATAAAATACAATAAATCACCTATACTAATGTTAGCTTACTATGCAACTAACAAATACCCCCAAACTTAGACTGTTGTTCGTCTTCGAATAATGACTCTAATCTAAGGTGTTATCCCATGCCATATAAAAATAAATTCATTTTCACTCATCATGGTGACCTCTATCTTCCATCATTGCATTATGATTCATTAATATATCCCTAAGGTCATTCAAGTTGTCTAGATTTTTAGTTCATTTGCCATTCTTCCTTAAAGTCACCCTCTCATTAGTCAATATCTCAATCATCCTAGACTTTGTTAGTGATTTGCAGGTACTATCCCACTTATAGAAATCCTTTCCTAATACCTAATTACACAGACCCTCTCAATGAAGGCACCAAGAGTGATAATGAAAGATCAGGTCGATTCAATGTTGACTATAGGATCCAATCATAGTGGGTCTTAAAGAAGTGAAGAATGGAAGAAGCTAGGGTGTTATATCTTGCAACACAGTTTTTCAAGGAAAATGTGTAATACCATTTTTGATATTTCAGATATATATCATTTGAACACGATTATAGTTCATTTATAACAATCTCAACTATTTTTCATTTGAAT
The DNA here is from genome assembly GCA_030144865.1 of Tinospora cordifolia. Classification (NCBI taxonomy): domain Eukaryota; kingdom Viridiplantae; phylum Streptophyta; class Magnoliopsida; order Ranunculales; family Menispermaceae; genus Tinospora; species Tinospora cordifolia. The sequence goes on along the minus strand of JAJIYU010020958.1, from coordinate 5,469 downwards.
TTTGTCATTTTATTTTGTCTTCTGGGGCAGATTGTTTTATTTTTGAATCATCTATGAATAATTTTATTCATATATGAACTTTGTTATATTGATTTTATTCGAAAATGATACAAGTGATCAATTCTGAAGAACTGATCTCAGTTTTATACACACATTATTCTTAAGTTAAACGTATTTTATTTGTTTTATATATATGCATTATCCACTTGGTATACCTATGTTATATCATTCTTTACACATTATTCATGCAATTGAATGATTAAATATGATACACGCATTATTCATATAGTATACTTCGATTATACCACTATTCACTCATTATTCATAAGGTATATTAACCAAACGAAAAATATTTATACCTGCATTATTCAATTATGATACCTACATTATTCCACTATTCAAGAATTATTCTCGGTTGGTTTGTTATACATACATTATTCTACTATTATTTGTGCGTTATTCATTTGTATCAGTTGGATTATTCATGTTTTATTCATATGTTATACTTACGTTATACATATATTTATGTATCATTCAGACAATTGAAAGATGTTCTTTTTATACACATATTATTCACATAGTATACCTAGGTTATACTATTAATTATTCACGCCTTTTTTGTCAAGGTATATTGACCAACAAAACAATTTCATACGTGCGTTATTCAATCGTTATCGCTATTTGTTTATAGGTGAATTATTTGATTTTTATCCCTATATTATACCATATTTCATGGGTTATATATACAATTATTCGTGCATTATTCAATCGTTATCGCTAGATTTTTATACACACATTATTCAATCTTTGTCCCTATATTATACTACATTTTACGAGTTATATATATCATCATAGACGCATTATTCGATCATTATCGCTATATGTTTATACGTGCATTAGTCAATTTTTAGCCCTACATTATAGCACATTTTGCGGGTTATATAGACAATTGTTCACGCTTTATTCGATCGTTGTCGCTAGATTTTTATACAAGCATTAATCGATCTTTATCCCTACATTATACAACATTTCACTGGTTATTTACACCATTATTCACGCATTATTCAATTGTTATCGCTAGGTTTTTATACACACATTATTCGATATTTATCCCTACATTATACTATATTTTACTGGTTATATGTATACCATTATTCACGAATTAATTATTCGATTGTTATCACTAGATTTTTATATGCATATTATTCAATATTTATTCCTACATTATACCGCATTTCACGTGTTATATATACCATATAAATTATGCACGAAATATTCAATCCATATCCCTACATTTTTATATGTGCATTATTTTAGCATTATACCTACATTATACCACTATTCACGGGTTATACCATTAGTCACGCATTATTCTATCGTTATCCCTACATCTTTATACATATATTATTCGACCGTTATTCCTACCTTATACCACCATTCACGAGTTATACTATTATTCACGTATTAGTGGTATTATATAGGTATAACATATAAATAACGTATATATATATATAACGTAATATGTTTACAACGGTCAAATAAAATGTTGTTATGGATGGTTATAGACAACATTCACAAATGAATGTTGTAATAACTTACGTTCTTTTAACAACAATCGACTAACAAACGTTATAGAAGGTGTCATTCGACAACGAGCAACTAAGATTGTTGTAATAACATTGAACAACGTTCGTCTGCTCATTATAATGGTCTTTTTCAACAACGTTCTCATGGTAAATGTTGTTGTACACATTTTACATAAGCGATTTTATAACAGACATTTAATGAATGTTTTTGTATGCCTTCTATTAGAACGGTCGTTGATGCATATTGTCAAATTGATGTTGTTGTATCATCAATTTCTTGTAGTGTACTCAATTCAGATTATTGTAGGAACCAGAGGTCTTTTCTCTAGGTTGTAACGTGGTCTATCTCAAGGTGCAAGTAAATCAAGAATTTTATTCTGACTCAAGTATACACTCATAGCAATAACACCAACCTCTTTTGTTTGATTTTGTTGAATACAAACTTATCCTCTTTGTTCAATCCCTTGTTCTATTCATTCATGTTCACAACCTTGTTTCATAGCTCCCCCAAACTTATTTCATCTCTTACATTCCAAATTGTACCTACATGCACACTCACATAGAAATAGAAGCCCAACTTTCATTTATAATACTGAACTAACTCTTCTTCGACATTTATTTATTTATTTATTTTAATAATGAGCTAAAATAAAAACACGAAAACAATTGTATTTCAATATTAGCATCTCCTCTTTTTTCAAACTTCCAAATAGTTAAAATTATAACCATGAGTGTACACAAATAGGTTCAACTCAGATATTAATAAAAATGATAAGGTGTGTCTAAATATAATGTTTGGGTTTACAACCAGAAAACAAGCTATAAGGCTCGAAATTGGCTACAAAAGGTTATGAATGTTAGGATTAACCTTTAGGCTCTGACTCAAACAAAGATGACCTACTTTATTTTCCTCCTATAATCATTCCTAAGTAGTGTTCAAGATAGATTTGATTATTTCAAGAATCTGTGGAAAATTCTCTCCATTCGTGGTTTAGTTTCCACTTCTCACTTTCCTCAACTTTGGATTCTCAATCTTCCTAAGACTAAAGGTGTCTGTCAAAGTCAAATTTTAGAACAAACCAAGCACACAAATTGTTTGAAGGTATCCTAGTTTTTTGCCCCATCATACTGACAGAATTTTTCAATTTCATAGGTTACACAGTGAAAAAATTTTCAAAACTATTGTTATATGGCTATGGCATGGACGATCTAGCCTAAATGATTTGTACTATATGTTCCTAACATGCTTCTAAAGTATGCAAAGCAAAGCATTAAAAAGGAAAAGTAACTATGAAATTGAAAGAGATTAACAAAGACTAAACCTGATGTGTCGAAGCGTTTAACACCCCAAAACTTGAATGGTACCTTGTCCTCAAGAGCACATTGATTCGCATAATTGGAAAAGTACACATCACGATATGCATTCAAAAATAGAGAAATTAGTCTCGAGATCACAAAGGTTCTAAGCATATGCATTACTATTAACAAGAGTCAATGCATAATAAAAAATAACTATGCTGTCGACATAAGTGAAGTTCAAAGTAGACATATACAAAGAGAAGGGAAAGAAAAACTAGAAATTAGAGGTCCTCTCCAAAAACTTTAGCCTCTATAATGAAGTCATTCTTGTCCCCTCCATCATCATCATCATCATCAACTACTGGTTGAGTCAGAGGGGGGGGGGGGGCGTGCGCGCACAGCATGTCATGGACATGCAACTAGAAGGAAGAGGATGGGCCTATGCCATGGTCAAATCGAAGCGGTGTGGCCATTGAGTGATGTAGGCCATCCGATGCATCATAAAGTGAGGATTAGAGGGTGGTATGGCAGATGATGATGGCTCAGTAGCAGTTGAAGAGGATGGTGGCGCGCTAGTAGAAAGAGCATTAGTTGTTGCAGTGTTGGCTAGGTCAGTTGGTGGTTGTGGGGACTCTGTAGAGGCCCTACGCCTCTTAGCTGGAGTGGAGATGAACATCTTCACTACGATGTAATCCTTCATCTTTAGCAGGGGTTACTCCTTTCCCAAACTACCCCAGGTCTTCTGCACAACTCTATAATGAAGGTAGGATGGGGAAGTCCCACATTGCTCTTGTCTATGGCAGACTGGATACCTGGAGATGATTGTCCCAACATTGATTGGGAACCCTTTCATGATGCAACACACTAGCACTGTCCTCTCTATAGTTACCTTGTTAATGGCCAATGAGGGAAGAAGGTTAGCACAAATCAAATAAAGCCAAACCTTTGCCAGTGTCTGAAACATTGTCTTCACAAGGTTAACAACCCTGTCATTATAGCAAATCCAGGAAGCCCCATCAACACAAACAGTCCTCAGTACGTCATCCAGATTGAAGCGGGGTCAGATAGTGTAATATTCGTCTGGTGAGTCAACGGGAAAACCGTATACTTCGTTAATAGCAGTTGCACTGAACTGGACCCACTTCCTGCAAACCCAAACTATCGCGCCCTCTCAGTCAGTAGCGTTGGCATAAAATTCTTGGACTACATGAATTACTATCATAGAGGGTGCCTGAGTTAGCCTCTCCCAATGGTGAGCAACTACTACATTATCAATTCCGATGTTACACTCCTCTTGCATCAACATTATACTCTGTTACTAAATCAGATGGTGGTTATAACAGATGAGATTGAACTGCTATTTTACTGCAGTATTTCATAATCGAGCTCGATCCGCAGGAGTGGAGGTGGTGTTGGTTGCTTCCATTTAGAAGCAGGATGTTTCATTCGAGGAGGCCTGCAACAATAACATTAGTAGGCAAGGAAAACAACACTTCATATAAAAGAATGTGATTATTGAAACTAGATACTCAAAATAATTCTAGACAAGTCAAAGTGCTCTAATCCAAAATCCAACAGCCAAAACATCACAAACATCCATCAAGAACATCAAAATGCAGATACCTCAACAAAACACATCCAAGTTCTACAGTATTATGTATTCAATCACAATATCAAACAAAATAGCCTTCAACTGATTTAAATAAGGGAAACAATAGCCTCATGTGCGCATCGACAATGAGTTTGCGAGCCCCTTGCTTCCAACATTTTTAGCACTCATTCAAAAATGGCATTAAAGAAGTGTAATTTGAAAAGCTTTGAACAAAACAAGTTATTTCAAGCATGAATAGTAAAATCTAAATCCTAAAACTTACTTAAACATACGATTGAAACAAGGAAATAATGTAAACTTAAGTAAGAACACTTACATTGTCGTTGAGGAAGGGAAAGGCACCATAAGAATCGCAAGAGAAATGAAGAGTCGTAGAGAAATTCAAAATTTTTTGGAATAGTTAGTAGAAAATGACGCGATCTGACTTAAAAAGGATGCAATTACCACGGGCTATGCTTTATGGACCGCGGTCAATGTGTGACATATGAAATGCCACATTTTTGGGATTTTTGCCTATTGCGGTCTTTATTGCTATATACCACTTTGGACCGCGGTAAACATGATGCTCTGAAAATATACATTCTGGTTACCGTGGTACACAAAAGTATGCACTTCTGGTGACTACGGTAATTTCATGTATGCCCCAGGTTATCTTATGGTGACTACGATACACAGAATATATCATTCTGTGGACCGCGATAATTGCACAAGGGGACTAGGTTCCTCTTTCTGTAGACCGTAGTACACAGAATTTGTTGTCCTGTGGACCGTGGTAGGCAGAACAAAAACTGCCTTCAATTGATTTAAATAAGGGACACAATAGCCTAAAGTGCGCATTGACAATGAGTTTGCGAACCCCTTGTGTTAGTTGCATAGCAGATTAATTATATTATACGTATTTTACATATAATGTGCATTAATATGATAGAAAATATAGTGTATTTGCTTATATTTAGTATAATAAGCATTTAG
>JAJIYU010020957.1:0-10213 GCA_030144865.1 Tinospora cordifolia | reverse complement strand
AATTTATTAATACAGATTATGGTGCTACTCATTAACCCATCATGTTACTCGTTACCACATGAGATTTAAATGTACATATTACGATTTTCATAAAACCTTGTGGAAGTTGGGTTAAAACTTCTACATTACCATTTCATGAATGTATTAAAAATGTTTAAGTATCATGTAACATCCTTAATGTTAAGGGATTCTCCGCTAGTTAAAAAATAGCATTGGATGTGTAATTATATTTTCATTACATAATTCTTATAAGGAAAATATTTAAGCACGGGAGATTGTCCATCTAATTGTAAATTAGAAATAAAGAATTAAGAAAGTACAACTACATATAAATGATATTACAGCTACTTCTCATTGCCGTCCGTTAGCACTTTAGCAGCCATAAGCAACTACATAAAACAGGTGGCTTAATGCAGTGGGTGCGTATAACAGTATATTGTATATTTTACATACACAAATAACTCAAGATCATTTAATTTATGAGGCTAGGAACTATTGACAAGTCATATGAGACAAATATACAACACAAGCAGTGGCTCAGAACCTCGAGGAGTAATTAGAACATGCAGAAACAAACTATATAAAAAGAGTTAACAGGAAAGTAATTATATTGAATGTAAAATAAAGAATACATTAGACGTTTACCACCATAGAAAGGTAAAAGAGAGAGAACAAATTCTATGATGAAACACTTTTTACAATTAATGTCCACAGATATCAAGGCACTCCCACGTCTAAAAGAGAACACTTGATTTCCTTTTGAGACTATTATTGTATGACCAAACTTGGTGGATGTTGATGACTGAATTATGCTAACCTTCTCAGCAAAAATGCTTTGACTGACATAATTCAGTTAGAACATACATATATATATATATATATCCAACATTAAGCATAGCCATAATCTTGAACCAGCCCATAAAAAAATTGTTATCTTTCTCTTCTTTTTTTTTTCCCCTGTTAGTTTTGGAAAGCATGCAATTAAATTCTACCTTCCTTTATTGTTTGTTGCAAAGCTTTGGTTTATTCCTCAGATGAATCTTGAGAAGGATTTTTGGCTGCTGCTGCGCCATTTCCATCGAAAAGACCATTTAGATGTCCATTGTAAGCAGCACCATAAATATGCCCCATTTTTGTACGTTTCGTCTCCAAATATCTCTTGTTCTCCTTGGTTATCAGACTTAGCAATGGAACCCTGCCTGCAACTGAAAGTCCATAACCTTTCAGACCAATGTACTTGGCAGGGTTGTTTGTCATCAACTTCATTGTGCGGACACCAAGATCACGTAATATCTGAAATAAGCAGACCAACAAAACTCAAATAACTAATACCAAGTGAAAAGAAGAATAGCATATGAAACATAGACAAGGTGGCAACTAAAACTGACCTATACCATATGTGAGGAAGCATTTTTCTATTGTTTAAAACTTCATGCCATCTTTGAAGTTACAATAGACAGTCCCACTCAACCAATTACATCCAATTCTACAGACATGACATATGGTGGACATCCCCCCAATAGCATTTGAGTAATTAGAATTTCAAGAACAAATTACCTGCGCACCGATGCCATACTCCCTTGAATCAACAGGCAATCCCAGCTCCTCATTGGCTTCCACAGTATCACAACCATCATCTTGCAGGTTGTATGCACGAAGCTTGTGACCCAAACCAATACCTCTACCTTCATGTCCACGTAGGTACACCAGTACGCCCCTCCCAGCTGCTTCAATTTGCTCCATGGCAAGTGCCAGCTGGTTACCACAGTCACATCTGGCTGAACCAAATATGTCCCCTGTTAAGCATTCAGAGTGCACTCTCACAAGAATATCTTGTCCGTCCCCAATCTCACCCTGTCACATAAAGAACCACCTTTCAGGAAACTATTTCATCAAATACTCAGGTCTACCCACTTTCTAGGAGCAAATTAGAAAAATTCATCTACTCGATGAATAAAATACAACAGACACAAACTTGGCATGTGTGATTCAGAAACGCTTCCCTTTGTCACAAGATGCCTGGGAAGTTGATAAAAACAACATAGGGAACTTTAAACAGGGTAAAGTCCACAATGACATAGAAGAAGGGCCCTGCAAAGCTACAAGAAGTGAAGAGCTACTTGGAACTTATAGGTCAGAGCAAAATGTGCTAATTGAATAGGTAAATAACCTTCAAATGCTACGTCTATCAATTTATTTCAGTTTCATAAGTAGCACGAACTTCTTCAATAGCATATTAGCACCATCCTTGTCACAATGCATGCCTTGTCCTATAGCATATGTGAGAAAAATGCACAGATAGAAACAGATGACCAAAAATAAAATAAAAAAAGGGAACAGTTCAATCAGATGGCAAGTTAGCGCCCATAAATTAACCAGCTGGCAAATATATGACAGAAGACAAGATGGAGACACAAGATTAACCACTTTTTGGAAATCAAAACCGGACACTAAGGAACACTAAACAGAGTCTATCAACAAGAGTTCAGAACAGAAAAAATAAATAAATAAAAAGAACTCAAATTCAAGAAATTCACTTACTTTGACCATGGCTATATGCTCAATCCCATCCAGAACAGATTTATAACAATATGCCTTAAATGGTCCCCACATTGTAGGAATTGGTGCTGCAGCAGAGCGTTCCACCAGTTTCTCTCTCTTTCTCCTATACCTGAAACATGCAGTCCAATCCATATTAGATGAGATTTCTTCAATCAATTTAAATGAAGAAGGAAGAAACTATACACACATACGAAGACCACTGGATTTTGTTCTCATTAGACATGACAACATACAATAGTACAACTGCATTTTCAAAATAATTTCATTTGATCACATTTTGAGCCCTAACAACAAGGAATAGGAAAAAGAAAGCAATGGAACCGTAAATAGCCAGGCACAAATGTCAGATATCAAACATGGCTTCTGCATTACCAGGTGGAGCACAAATACACTAGCTAAGTGCAAGCAAATCCCTTTTACATAGGTCCACCTCAACCAACCAACTCCTCAAATCAATTCAACAAAACCTTTTCCCAACCAGGTGGAGTGCACATACACTAACCAACTGCAAGCAAACCCCTTTTACAAGGCTCCACCTCAGCCAACCACCTCCTCAACTCAGTTAGAACCTTTTCCCAACACATTGGCAATCAGCAAAGCTGCTGCACAATCCATTTACTACACTCTAAATATTAGTTGACGATTATATCACACGAAATTTTAATTAGAAATCCTACTCTATATGGATGTATGTGGTCCAATTAAGTCAATTAAGCATCACAGTTAATCTAGCAAACACTGGTTATTAGCTACCTAATGTAAGTTACATAATCATCCTTTATCCAGTCATGGACTAGCTATGTATAACATCAAGCAACAAGCTCAACATAGGTTAAGTACCATTTTTTATCTAATGTTGCTTATATAACCAATTTGCTAATATTTGAAAACAAGTAATGGTCGTTTCATCCCCAAAATTCGCAATTCATGAAGATCAAGTGGGTGCTACAGTGATGCAATGAGGTTAGTTTGGCAGCCTAGCAATAACCTTTCTTTTTGAACAGAGCTGGGAACCCTTACAGTGCAGATAGCAATTAACTAAGGCTACTGAGCCAAGGAGGCATCAAGTTCTGCACCAGATGTCTAGAGCTGTTTAAAAGGAAACTTGCTTCCTTTTTTTTTTTGAATTTTTTTACTAAAGGAAACATATTTTTAAATGTAGGTATTTGCATGACTATAATATGTGCGCATATGTATCATCCACGTACCAATGAAATCTCAAAGGTAAGGTATCAAACACCTTTTGGCACATGGCATTTTTCTTTTTAAACAACCTAGAGTACCTTTTTCTTTACTTTCTACTTAATCTTCAATTTGATCAATGTTGAATATTTTTGAGCAAGAACCAGTCGTGCATGAATCAAATGAGCTTCACTAAAGAGAAAAGTGAATTTGAACCAAAACTTCAGCATAGATAATATAGAAAGTCAAATAGTTATAACTAATTAAAAACATGGTAATAATTTAATTTAATAAAAAAGCAAGAGACCCCAGAAGAAGAAAAGAAGAAAAAAACCATACAACCAGATTTATGTAATACGAAATGCATTCTACTATTCACATAGACTCATACAAGTTGCTTTCTATGATAGTGGTCACTTCATGTAAAATACGAAAGTTTAAAACCAAGAGCTAATATGTTATGGCAGAATCTTTATCTAAGATCACCCCATTTATCATTAGACAAATAGAAGAATACAACCTAGGCAATAGGTTCAGTTTGAGTCTTTTGACGTGTTAATATATTTATGTGATGTAATGGGATATTGCAAACAAAGAAAAAACTTCAATAGAAACCCAGAGTTTTAAAATTTGGGTAGTCTATGTACTGATTGCTAGTAGCCACAACATACCACAACAATATATGCTTAAAGCATATGCCTCTGAATATTGAGCATACAGACTTGATGTTATATGGCAATGCGTATCTGACGGTGCATTACACATAAGTTAAAACATACAAATCTTCAAATCATACTTCTAGATTCTCATTATTTTCTAGTTAAATTTATACATTAGAGAAGTTTATATTTAAAGTTTTAGTTCTAGATGATTCTTAAAAAACCTTCATTGCCACTATTCAAAGTGTATAAATTAGAAATAGTTCTGAGTAATCTAAATATAATTTTAACAACATCAAGAAATGGCTATAACATCATACATAATCTTAGGATCTTATTTTGATTATTTAATTAGCTTTGGTATAATGGCATTATATACGTGAAGAGGTTCAAAATAAGTTCTAGAATATCTACGAAATTAAAATTGGTTCCTCTTAAATCCTCGATTTCAATTTTCTTTTCAATCCATTTATTCATATATCGCTCTGATGCCCACTTAAAATTGCAGAAATGCATACGAATCAGCTGACTTCAAGCGACATTTGCAAGCAAAGATTTAAGAGGAATTAAATTTTACTTCTAGTAATATGATGATTGATTCTAAAACTTACAATTGAAGCTCTTTATACAAATAAATCCTTTGGAACAACACAGGACCAACTAAAATCCTTTAAATAAGTTTTATAAGATACCTATAACAGGCAAGAAAGTTCCTAAGGTTATCAAAACTCTAAATACTTTCAAAATACCTTAAAAGTAAAAAAAAAAAAAAAAAAAATTAAAAATTTAAAAAAAAAAATTGTAAACAACCATCTAGAACAACTTTCAATGCATCCTATGTCCCACATCCAAAAATGGCCTTTTGAATAACTCATGCAACACTCCCTACAAATAAAATATGAATAAAAGACACTCTAAAGCTAGCACCATTTAAGAGGTGAAACAAATAATACAAACAAGACAGTGTCACACTGGATCATCCAATAACGTGTTTGTCTCCTACTCTCCTTTGCAAATGATTGTATAATAGAGAACCTACTTGTGCACTCACTCATATACTAGTTCCCAACTTCACAAGCTAATAAGTGATTTTAATCCAAAAGATAAAACCATGTGGAGCAAAATAACATTCTTAAAAAATCAACCACACAGATTTATTTATAATCTTGCAAAGTGAAAACATGCTAATGTACCTGATTAAATCGGCAATGGATATAATTTTCAAATTTTCTTGTCGAGCAAACTCTCGGAGCTTTGGCAACCGTGCCATAGATCCATCATCATCCACAACCTCACATAGAACTGCAACAGGCTCCAACCCAGCAAGCAAGGCAAGATCCACAGAAGCTTCTGTATGTCCAGCTCTTTTTAGAACACCGCCCTCTCGGTACTTCAAGGGGAAGATATGACCAGGACGGTTAAAATCATCAGGCTTTGACTCTTTGGATGCAAGAGCCAATACAGTTGTTGCACGGTCATGAGCTGATACTCCAGTGGTTGTTCCATGTTTCGCGTCCTACATAACCTCATCAAGTCAAGATAAAGGTGATTTCTAATCAAATTACACGAGACAAGATTCGTAGAGAGAATAAATTTAAAGTTCTTTATTTTTGCAGCTAAATGATGATTTCGGAACTAAATGCAGGTGAAAAACAACGCTTTAGTGCCAATTACATGCTAAAAGTAGTTCAAAGAATAAAGCAGGGAAGCAAATAAACAATGCCAGAATATCGATTGATAGATGCATTAACAAATAGCAATGCCTGAAGTCTAAAACTTATTTCAAGCAGCAAAGATCCCTCAATAGGGAAACTTAAAAAATATAACAGACCAAATTATAGTAGCAACAGGAACTCATTGAAATGCTATAAAACAAATCAGACATCAATTATCAAAATCAACATATTAAAGCTAAAAGTTGGAGAGAAAAGCTCATTTGAATACATCGACTAGATGTAAATGTCTCAACATGGTCTAACAAGGCCCTTCTGTACATGCTCAATCACCTTTCAGTAATTAACCTCTTTATTGAAGAAGGAAAAAATAGTCGATAGAAATGGATTAGGTTGATCCCTAATTTAGAGGATCTACGTAAAATTTTCTTAGGAAAACAGATTGAGGAAGTTCCCAGTCCACTCCTGCAGCTAGTTCAGGGAGAGACCTTGAGGCCGAATCTGGAAGCTGGTCCAACAAAATTGAGAAACTTAATAAATAAATAAATGAAGAAGACTGTACTACTTTCTTTTTCCTAAGATAACGTCTATAAAGTTATGGGGCAATATCATACACATCTTCCTAATATTATCAGAGAAATATTTCGAGGCAGACTTGGGAAAGAATTGACTAAATTTTGGCGCTGAAAACTTATCACAACAAAAGAAGACCATACAAACTCACATCAATCAGTGATTATTTAATTAGTTAATTTGTGTGTGTGTGCAAATACTTTGGATCAATATTCATTTCTTATTTAGGGTGGGTGTGGGAGCAGTCAAGAATGGGAAACTTTTAGAAGTAAAGGAGGAAATGATTTAAAGCTTAAAAACTCTCACATTAAGTAGCCCTCATGATTATTCTCTATTTACTTGAGACTTTTACTTTTTTAAATCTTAAAGTGTTAACTTTTCAAAGAAAAGAATAAGATATCCAATTTATGGTGGAAATATATGTTTCTTCTCAACTTTTGTTTTCTCAATTTATCCAAACAGATCTCTACTTAATCAAATGCAGATCATTGTAATACTTCAGCTGCATTTTTCAGTTTCTTCAAGGTACTGTGTATCAATTATGAGAATGTGTTAATCTGGGCATTCTGCTTTTACATTGACAATAGAAACATCCCAAAGAGTGTTAATCTTTTTATGAAACAGAATGTCAAAGTGTAAAGTTATACAGAACTAATTTTATAACAGCAGTATTATAGCAGAAGAAGCTCTATACCATTTTCTAGTAAAGAATGCAAGTTGTTTCAGCAAACACTATCTTCTAAACAATGGCAGAAGATAACAACATACCACAGTCACTGTGAATGCAGTTCGAAGTTTTTCATCATTTTCTTTTTGTGTAACCATCAATGGAAGCTCAAGCCTCTCCAGATCTTCCTCCTTCATGCTGACACACAAAATTCCAGTACCATGCTTTACGATAAAAGCCATGGCTTCTGGTGTTGCCAGTGATGCAGCCATTATCAAATCTCCTTCATTTTCTCTATCTTCATCATCCACAACAACAACCATCTGTAATGTAAATCCAAAATCAATAATGAACATAAGTTACATAACAAAAGCAAGTTAAATACAAAGTTGCATCTAAGCAAACAACAACCTTTCCTTGGCGAATATCTTCAATGGCCTCAGATATGGAGGAGAATCCCTCTGTAGGGCGATCTAAATCAAATTCATCACCATCAGCAAAGAACTCATCGGTTCTAGGAGCAATCTCTGCTGAAAGTGTTGCAAATGCAAAGGCATCAGCTTGTATTTCCAAGCCAGTTGAAGGCTTAGTCCACTCATCAGGAAAAGGAACTTCACCTGCAACTTTGTTGCCACTAGGATATGATAACAGATCACCTTCTTCAGATACCACAGCTGCCCTAACTTTTCCATCATGTGTGGGACTGAAGCAGGATTTTCTAGTGATGCTAATAACTGGAAAATTGGAGGTGGTTCCCGTTGCTGCAAAGGGGATTGAACAACGCAGGCCATTGAACAAGTTAAAGTTCTTGAGATCCCTAAAGAAATTGCCAAAATGTTGTGTTAATACAAAAGGAATAACTGGAAGTACATGAAAACAAAAGAGAGAAGTTATAGAGATCAAAAAAATGTGATTAAAATTCAATAACTAATATCAAAGACTAATTACAGATGAATATCATTTTCCATATTCACAGAAAACCACAAATAATAAAAAAAAGTTAAATAGGTAAAAACAGTTGTAAGTTTCAGGAAAAATGAGAACATGAAATTTACAGATCATTAGCGACCACTGTTTGATTAATTTTCTATTAGACCTTTCCAAAGCATACGGAAAACAGCAATATTATGCCATACAATCAACACACCACAATCTGAACAACTATTAGCAATGACATCTTAGCATAACTAGGAATCAAGACGGAAGAATATTAATGAGGCAAAACAAAGAGAAAGCACAAAAGACACTTCAAGTGACTTGATTCCTTTCTCTTCAACAGCCCTACCAAGTCACTTGACTCTTCGCTTTGCCCTGTGTTGTTTCCTACCAATTGGTTAGTGAAAAGTTTTGCAATAAACTTTCCTTAGAGTGGGTCTGTACATAGTCACCACTTTTATCATAGTCAACAAGGCAGAAATTCCTAAGAAAAAGCTTGCAGGAACGTCCCAAAAAAAATTAATTTTTAATTGGGAGCAGGTCCTCATAGTGAACTGACTAAAAATATAACAACTTTCATTTCTACAAAAAATGAATAATTAAGCAAAATAATGAAGATAGAGAAACTGGAATAAATAAGTGAATGAACAAAAACAAAACCCTTAATTATTTTTTTGGCTCTCACATTTCTAGACTGCATATTAAATGACCAATCTTTGTGCCAGCATCTATGACATGAGATATACAAGAAACTACATATAAGCCATCATCCCCCTTCTTTCCCTCATTCTTCTTAGAAATATACCCTAATCAACAACATCAGAGCCCATAGATGAAACATATTAGGGGATTGACTAAGAGGATGGAGCAATATTGTATTTGTATAGGGTCAGCATGTTATTGTCCATACTTTTTGTTTCTTTTACTTACACATATATAATACATTAAGTTTCTTCAAAACGAACCAAAAGGCCATACAAAATAAAAAACCAATAAATGACTAATCCAAATGGAATGTGGAAAAAGCACAATAAACAAGAGCATAAGACAATTTGAATACTTTTATGGTTTTTTGCAACTCCAATCAACAAACATAAAGTTCTGTCTATAAAGGAATACCAACTGGCCATAATCCAAGAGAATGATACTTATAAAAACAAAAAATATACCACTTTCAGTCAAGACAATACTAAAAAAAGTCCAGGTAAAATTTACTAATAATATCCTTTGCCAAACATTTTTCATCCACAGCTTTCCCAATGGACAAAGGAAAAAAAAAAAAATCTAATAAAAAGTCGAAAACTAGTTAACTTCTTCAGTGAAGGAAATAGTTTTAAAGCCCAGTAGTTAACTTCTTCAGTGAAGTACATGAGCCAACGTGCTATTTGATCATGCAACAAAATCTTCTTACTGCAACACAGATATTTAAGAACGACCATGTTCATTGTTTAAAATTAGGATTCTAAAAATTAGTTGTTTCAAGAAGTCAGAAAATTCTATGCGTCTTGATGTTAGCAAGACCTTCCACCTTATTTTAACTTTCGGCAGATGTATAAATTCCCCAGTTCCAACCACCAATAAAATCATTTGCATAATTGTTAACATTCTTGCGATTAGAAGAATTAATAGAACTTTTCCTTCTAAATCTGTCATCGCAATTTTTCCACGACACGGCTCCAAGCCTCCAACACAAGTGTAAAATTAATTCCTCAAGAAAACAAAACCGAAACAAATTAAACCTTTACATGAAGAGTTCATTTCACAATATTAGTCAATGTCTTTCTTCCCTCCATAAAGAGAATTGAACCTTTACTCAACAGCTATAGCTTTTCAGGCATCGATATAAAAGCGATAATATTCTCCAGGTCTCGTGTTAAAGCTTTCTCACAAGCATAGTTGCTTTCCTCCCATCGTGTTAATGTTGTTTCATTCCAAAATTTCCCAGGCGAAATAGACAAAAC